>CAOLHI010004571.1:0-107980 GCA_948474755.1 Ctenosaura bakeri
AGGGACCTCTGAAAACTGGACACATCACATTAAAATGACAAATGAAAACTCAGTCTAAAGAAGTGTTATAATGTGCTGCATCTTAATGCAAAACCCCACAACTTCACATATGCATTAATAATATCTGAGGTGACAGTGACAGAGCAAGAATAGGGAACTGAGGTTGTGGTAGACAGGTTGACCCTGTGTCTGGCTGTTGTTTGTTGGGTACAATTAGAAAGAGAGCCAGAGTGGTGCAGTTGTTTGACAATTGGACTATGGCCCTTTCCGCATGTGGAGGGGGAAACGGGGGAAAACGTGCTAAAACGGAGCTTACCGGCAGCCAGGTAAGTCTGTCACCATGCGGAGCAGCGCGAGCTCGCTACTCCGCAGTCCTCCAGTGTCCAAAATGGTGGCTTCGGCGTCCAAAATGGCAGCTTCCGGCTGGCGGAGGCTCTCCACCAACCAGAGAAGCTTGCCAGCCGGAAGCCCGCCCCCGGCAGATCTGCAGGCACGTATTAGTGCGCGCCTGCAAATCTGCACCAGAGCATGGCGATGGAGCTGCACAGGGCTGCGTGCTCCATGCTTTTTAAAAACCTTTGAAGAGAGATTTTTAAAAAACACGCTGCGCCACCAGTTCCGGTCGCTTTGGAGCGGATCGAGGTGTGGAACTATGAAAAGTAGTCCACCCCGATCCACTCCACGGTGCAGACAACCTCCGTCGGAGGTCGCTCTGCACCGTTTTAATACCCCAGTGCGGAAAGGGCCTATGATGCTGAAGACCAGAGTTGAATTGTCCACCCAGCCAAGGAGTCTCACTGGGTGACTTGGGCACGTCACACACTCTCATACCCAGAAAACCCTGTGATAGATTCACCTGAGAGTCACCATAAGTCACAAATGACTTGCAGGAATGGAAAAATAGCAACAATAATAATAATTAGAAAAGGAGTCAGAAATAACTCTATGAATATTATATTGCTTTATTCAAATTCATGGTATGACCACAACTAGAATACTGTTTACAGTTCTGGGTCACCACACTCAAAAAGGATATTGTAGAGCTGGAAAAGATGCAGAAACGGACTGCCAAAATGGTCAAGGGACTTAAACAGTTTGCCTACGAGGACAAGTAAGAATGTTCAAGGTTATTCAGGTAAGGAAAAAAGGCAAGTAAGAGGAGACATCACGCCAGAGTTCAGAGGCATCCACTGAAACTCTATGGTGGGAGATTCAGAATGATAAAAGGAAGTACTTCTTCATCCAGTGCATACCTAATCTGTGTAATTTGTTGACAGTTTGCACAGCTGCAAAAAAGGAATTTGATAAATTCATGGATGTCAGGGCCACCAGTGGCTGCTAGGATGGCTATATGTAATCTCTAGTATCTGAGCTAAGCAGAGACAGGTTTCATTAGTGCTTAGATGGGGTTCCCCCAAAGAATAACAGATACTGTTGCCTATATTTCAGAGGAAGGCAATGGCAAACACCTCTGAATATTCTTTGCCTAACAAAACTTATGAAACTCTTGAGACTGCTGTCAGTTGACAAGCAACTTGAAGGTACACACACACATTACAGTCTCATTGTACTAATATACTTGCAATAGGCAATCGGGGGGGCACTTTGTGGACAGAATATTAATTAGACAGGCAGCTCTGGTCTACCAATGCTATTTGCATATTTTCAAATTAGCTTAAAGTCTGAAAAACATAAAAGAACTTGGCACATTGTTAAAGGTTCCTAGGAGATTCTTCAGGACAAATTACTGTGCTTCTTCATTCCACTATCATGCAATCAGCTTGACTATGAACTCTTACAACCAGTGTCTGCTTAGAAATCTCCTTCAGGATTTAACAGGAATTTACTCACACCTAAGTGTGCATAGGATAGATTGCACACAGTTTTAATTACTTCTAGGAGGGTTCAGTTACAATAGCTGTCTTGATCTCTGAGTCCCTGAACTGTTTTTGAGGTATTGGAATTCAAAATTGGTAGGGAGGTCATTATTACTTTTGCCTAGCTGCAGGTACTTTGTGAAAACACTTAAAACTTTCACCTTTTCACTGTTATAAAGGCAAAAGCTTTGGAGGAGGTATGTTAAAACATTAAGTGGATCACTCACATAATACACTAAGAAAATGTAAAACATGTGTATCTACCAATTTAAGATGCAGAGAATCTCTTGATAGAAAACCTTGAATTAGGGATGTATAGTGAAGTGGTCCCATTGACTAATGACAATAAATTATTTAGGTTGGTGAGAATAAAAAGAGATTATGAAGAGTTCCAAAAGGTTTTCTCTAAACTGGGAGAATGAACTTTCAGACAGTAAAAGAAAAGTGGGTGCAACATAAAGTAAAGAAACGAATTTGAGGGGGGTGGAAATCCCCATTGCACATACCCACTGAGGGGATTTGAGATGGCCGCAGTTGACCAAAAGATCAGAAATGAGGGCATGGTTGATATCTTTTAGAAGTCCCATCCATGTGTGCAATGTTTACTCCCATGTAAATATGGATAGAATACATTGCATGCAGCCTTCGTTATTCATGGGAGGACTCAACTACAATAATTGTCTTAATATTTTTGTGCTTAATCACGTAAGTATACTTCTGATCATTCCTGATAGGACTTCTCATTATATGGAGAGCTGAGCCCATTACCTAGTCTTAGGGGGTCTCAGACCACCTCCCCACTCCTGTTCTGGGGTCCAGTGCTTGTTCTTATACACTTCTGCTGCATAATTCCTGGGGTTAATACAGGAGATTGGGTGGTCTAATTTTGCTGATCATTTCAGAGGGGCTCAGTGCCCCTCATCTAGGCTTGAGGGCATCAAGTCCACCCAAGCCGTCCATTCCAGGGCCCATGTATAATACTGAAGTGTCACCTGTCAACCTTTACATCTTCAAATGACCAAACACATTCCTCTAAAGTTATTCCTTCTCCACTTTTCCAAATGGTGTTTTCCCTAAATTTCAGAATCTAGCATGTTGAACAGTTGCTAAGTCAGCAGCTCCCAGGAAAAAATAATCACTCTATTTGTGACTGTTTTTCTTTAAAAACAAGCTTCTCCTTCTCAGAAAGCCTTCTTTTTCAAAGATGAGATTTTCATGGCCTACAAAGAGGTGACACAACAGATTTGAGCAGGAACTACTTTTGATCTTGTTTTCAACCTCTTCTGTTGCTAGGCTGATTCTAAAGCATATTGTCTTGAAAACTCCAATGCTTAAGACAATTACATTTGTTGTTATTTATTTTTTATACAATATCAAACTAATTAGAGTACTGATATTGAATCAGAGTGTTAGGGAAGTTCCCTCTATGAATTCTTTGTGTATCACACTTCTATTATTATGGAGATAACATTCTTGATTTTAATTGTTTTTCCTTGCAGAAAGATCAGGCTACCATTTTTGTCCATTCTGTCTAAGAGTAAGAATATGAATTCCTGCCGTTTCTGAAACACAGAATTAACAAAGCAAAAGAATGCATATGCTAGACATTGTACCCCATGGGAACAGGTAATCAGAAGAACAATAGTACCTTACCTGAAACAATGATGTTTCTCCCCCTGAAAGAAGGGCACTGGAGACCTGCTTTGTGAAAGCCAGAACTGCTGTAGGATTGGCTGAAGGTCAGTACTTCTCTCCATCTCCATAGGAACGAAAGTGTACAACACAACATACTCTGGGCTTACAGCCAAGATTAGCTGAGGCAGGACCAAAGGAAAGGGATTCTTTTATCACTCTGTCCTAATTCTGAACCAAATTACAGTGAACTTTTACTGGCAATGACATGTGCAGATGTCAACCTCTGTTTGGTTAGGCTGCAGTGTTTTCTTCTGCTTGACTTTTATGCTTTTTATATAAATCAGCAGGTAAAGTTTGTCCTGGAATAGTGACCCAATAATGGGAAAAGTTTCACTCATTGGTTTCTGCCTCTTATGCGGCTATTATAGCAAGGGTGAGGAACATGTGGCTGGATGCAGCCCAAGTCCAGCTCTGCAGCCTCTGAATACTCACTATTAACCTTCCAAAGTCCCACCCCCAATAAGTGATTTAAAATTTCCCATTTTGAGAGTGATATTTCACCCCAAAATCAATCAAAATGGCTCTGAACTACACACAAAGGTGGTGGTTTTGGTTATCTACCCACTTACACAGAATGCTGTACAAAGACTGCCCCACTCTCCAATATAAAAGATCAAACAGTGGCCAAAATGTTTCCTGGAAGTGACGTCATTACCACTGTCTCTGAATAGAATGGTGCAGCCCACAGGGGGATCAAAAGGACAAAAATTGGGCCCACCCCAACACAACTGTTTCCCATGCTTGGGAAATAAAAGATGATACCCAATCAGTGACACAACAGAACATGACTGAGGACATAACTAATATTATGTTACTAATCAATATATTTTCTGCTAGTAAAAACCAAAAGCAAGCATCAGTATATTCTTCTAACACTTTCTTTAGCAACATTTGTTTTGATCTCAAGGATTCCTGAGGGAGTGAATGCACTGAAGTCACAAAAGTTACTCTTAAGAAAATACTGCTTTTAACAGGAAAAAAAGATAGCACATCTTTCTTATAAATACATGACATACTGTATAACAATGCTTCTTTATTTCTTGACTTATAGAAAGTGAAGATTGACATATACTTGAAGTATATTTTGTTGAACTGAATCTATCTGTGGTTGTCCCAATAGAATAATATTTGGCAAAAGACTGCATTTTTTAAATACACATGTCCCAATATAGTTTGTTTAAAAGTTGTTCATGCCAAATGACTTCTTTTGTCCTGTACATTGTAATTCACAGTTTAACTTAAACTTGAATAAAAGTTGAAAAATAAAATAATAAAGGTCTTGAAGTAACAGAGCTATATGGCAAAAGGGTCCAGGTGAAAACCAGAGACTAAAAAAAAAAGTCATGACTGAAGAAGTGCCACTAGTAATATATCTGGAAAATTCTTCTAAGCATTTTTAAAATGTCATATCTATCCTGTGATAATGACCTTCACTAGTGACTCAACTTATGTCAGCAGAAATATCTCAAACACCTGGTTTTTCACCATACACTAAAAATCAACTGAAAATAATCAGCCACTATAGACATAGATGATTAATAGTACGCCAATAATGGGAACTGAAGAGTTTATGGGCATACTTCTCAACTTTTTTTCTTGAAATGTAACCGCTGACAAAATAGTCTCAGTTCTACATTTGGCCAAATAAACAAACTCATCAACAAGTAGTGACCTTACAATTATTTTAAAAAGTGTTTAGGATCGCAGGTTATGCATTAAAGTAAAATAAAAGTTGCAATGGAAACTGTGTAGTGAAATTCCTTCCTACCTACCCAGTTTCTCTGAAATGCATGACACAACAGAGAATCCCGTATGAATGACTTATAACAAAGAAATGGCAGTTGAAATCAATTTATTGCTAAAATAAATTGCACACTTATTTAACAGCTACACCACATCAACTTGTGTGCTGATTGTCTACACTGTGGGAAAGGCAACAGGTACAGCATAATCAATAACTGACTTAATCAAAACTGAGTATATTACAAAGATGCACTTTCAGGTTTTTCCAACACTGCATGGTGGATAAGGCCATATTACAAAGCATAGCAGCAAGACACAGTCATTTTGTACCTTAAACTTCAACCCTGACAAAGTTGCAGCACTCACATCTGCTAAGAGGAATATGTGAACATATTCATTTGCTTTTGAATGTTTTGTTGCAAAAGCAAGAAGGAGTCCACTGCAAATTAAGTAAGACACCCTGGCGTTCCAAAAACAAAAACAAACCAAAGGAAGCTGCATTTTTAGCTTGTGCTGGTATTCGGAACATCTTGAACATCTGCTAAATGAAGTTTTTGTCTGAAACAATCAGTCAAGGAATTGTGTTTTTTCTGGTGTCATTTACTTTGGGAGCAGCACAGTTTGAAAGAACGGATGGAGAATCAACTGTTTAAAAAGAAGTACAGGCACGCAAGGAACTATGCTCCATGCTTTTTTAAAATGATCTCATTATCTATGACATTTTTATCTCACTCTTTCTCCAAGGATCTAAGAAAAGCCTTTTACAGCTACGTGTGAGACAGGGGAGGCTGAGAGAAAATATACACTGTGTGAAACCAAGAGTTTGACACTGCATGATTCTTCAAAAAATTTAATGGCAGCCACAGAGAGAAGAACTGAACAGGATTAGGATCATGGCATTGAAGGGCAGTTTAAGAAAAAAACCCACCCTCCAGCTTCTGGAAATAAACTCAACAGTATCACACCAGCCAATATTTGGTTCATACAAGAAGCTGCTATTAGCTTGTTCCAAAGTGGAGATCTGGGGGAAGGGACAATTTTAATTTCTTTACTTCTGAAAAATAGAGTCCCAAAGTCAACTCTCCCTGTATTCTCTACACCTGCTAAGTCAAGTTTTTTTTTTTAAATTGTAATTGTCAAATGATGCATGTAAGTCAGCTGCATGGCTGCTATATGTGTGGATGTAGATCTGGGTGTTTCCAGTTTGCGTCAACACTAACCAAAAGACCACACCATTGCTCTTCAAATTATTATTGAGTCACTTCAGAATTAGAACAAGCAAATAATTTCACACAGAGCCACTGGGAGAACACCTTTCTAGGGCATAAGACAATGTTATCTATGTTCTTTTTGAGGCAAATAATGACACTGCTACCTGTACATGGACAGACTGCGTGGAAGACATTTGATGTGTAGAAAATTGAGCAGCAGATGAGGAAACCAGGTGGAAACTGCATGAAGACATATGGCCAAAAGAAAATAGAAAAGATGTGAGAGAAACAGGTAATGGTATGACTTCTGTGTGAGAATGCTCATGACGCTAGTGGGTACCATAAAAAGGGTTTCTTTCTGTATAGGAGGGAACCAGAGGCAATAAAATTAGAAGAAGATTACATTAATTTAAGAAACCTAAAGAAAAATGACAGAAAATTCCTGAGGTGAAAAAAACACAAAACATGTATCACAGAATGATCTTAGATTGTTTTCGTTTCCTTCCTTTTCCCTGGTAGGTATATAGCATTAGTGATTTGAACTATACCTCCTATCAAAGGACCTGAAAGATGGGCTTATCCTGTGTTCAAACAGGTCTCATTGGATGATTTTTTGCCTCAAAAAAGAACCTAGATGACATTGTGAAAGTTCTGTCAATGGTTTGGTGTAGAATTATTTGCTTGTTTTAAAGCAAATATTCATCACTGTCTTTCCTGGGCTTTTTTTTTTAATCTTTTGCATATATTTGAACTAATTTTTAACTAAATTATTTAACTAACTTAACTAATTACAACTTGTTACAACTTGGAGATATATAAATATTTTTATGTTACTGTAAGAACTTCTGTAATGTTTGGGAATCTCCATATTAAAGAGAGGAAAATATACTGCCACAGGTCCACTTTTTAATCCTGCTTCCTTAGGTAGAAAGCGTTTGTGGCAATATGTGCTCTCCATCTATATACTTGAGAACTCAGAAATATCCAGGATAAGTCTCAACCTCTTATTTTTTGAATTATTAATACAAAATTATTTGCAAATAAACTTAAGAATACTTCCGATTTGCAGGCTGAAAATAGGTTTTAAGAGTACTTGACCTCCACATGCTGTAATCTGAAAACAGAGTAAAAATTTTGGGCAATTTACAACTGTTTACAACTGTTCTTGTCAATGCAGTGAATTTTACTAAAAGGATACATAGAAGAATTCAGTTCTTCCAGCTGCAACACAAGGAAACAGAGAAAGTTGAAAGTAGCATTATGTCAATGGATTATTTAGACTGTTAACTTTCAATTAATTGGCTCTAAAGTATCCCTTCTGTGAATGAAAGGCCTTCTCCCATTTGCAGAAGGGAATTAGATCCAGGGCAGACCCAAAGTAAAGGAAAAAAAGGAAAGCAATTTTCCCCATTTCCCCAGGGTGCCTAGTGTTTTCTACTGGTTCTATTCTAAAGGATCCCCCAATTCCCAAGAGCAGTTTTTCATATGGCTGAAAAGGGGAGGAAGAATTAGTCAAAATCAACTTCTCTGCATTTCCTCTAAAGGAGCATCTCAAAACAGAGTTCCACTTATGGAAACTTTGGATTCAGCTTAATAGTGGTACGTAAGAATTACTGCAGAAATAAACTTCAGGCTCATGGAAATTAAAGCACAGATAAGCATTACTGTGGACTTTTCAGAATTCCTTTCATCAAGTTAACAAATGGATTGCTAATTCAATTCAGAGCTACAACCTATTTCACTTTCTTCTTACTCAGAAAAAAGTGGATCTAGATATATTAGTACTGCTTAGCCAGCACCTAGAGGAAACATGCAAACTCTCACTCGGCCCTTCGTATGCTTGGCTGAAGTTTCAAAATGCAAGTATAGCTGTGGGTGACTATGTTTTCTGTTTATACTTACATCTGACAACAATCTATCCAAATTGGAATCACTAGCTAGTTTTCGCTTATCTTCAGGGAGTTCCTCCAGCTCTCCATAAAGCTCCAGATTCAAACGAGCCAGCTTTTCCTGCATTCCTCTGACATGTTCCATTTGCTCTATGGAACATTCATTTCCTGAAGTATTCAGAACATGGCAGTATTAAGTCAAAGTCCTGACAGTGTTACAGAAGAAACCACCTTTTCCATACCTTTGTATCTGTATGAAAATGAAAATGTTCTTACTCAGAGGAGATCTGTGATGTCTGTTACCTGGTGTTTATAGTACTATTCATGATGAAAACATTTTTTTAAAAAAGCCTCAATATGTGAAGTTGTTCATCTTAACTTTGTAATCAAAACTGAGAGAACTGTAATGTGTCTTTCTAAATGTGTCCTCCCTTATGTTCAGCTAGTGATCGTCCAACTCCCACTGGTCATTCCTAATGCTCTTCTCACTGCATTCTAAGACAAACCCTTCTGTACTCACACATGTAACCAATGTTTTCATTTGAAAGAACTGTATGTTTGTGAGGAAAAGTGAAAGGCAATTACCAAATGCTTGAAGCTTGCCAGAATGGAAATCATTTAGAAGACTCAGAAGTCCTTTCTCCATCTCTTGAACATCTGACACATCAGTGAGAAATGAATGCTGGATCGGAGCTGATTGTGCTCCTTTGTTTTCTGCTCCCGGTGCTTTGGCTTTCTCTTTTATGCCTCTGAGGGGAAGACATTTAGTTATATTAGGATATGATCACCATATCAGCAAATGTCATCAACAGAAAGTCATCCCGGGACAAAACAATGCATACACATTAACAGTTCCATTATGTTGCAAGCAAAGTTGATGTTCGATTCATGATTTATGGTATCAGCTTCTAAAACTACAGGTATGGCAATATGATGGTGCCACATCAAGAGGAAAAACAGAATTTGCTTACTGTATTTCTGTTCTCCTTGATTCATGGAAGACATTCCATAATCTTTGGGAGGAGGCTTATCCCATTACACAGGAGGCAGAAAACCCCATGCTAGGTTCACCTCAGGGTCATAAGCTAGAAACAACTTGAAGGCCCACAACAACAACAACAAGGGTCCAACAGTTTCTGTTGCTCCTGTTAATGGGGAGCCAAGTGTGCTGGTCACCTCGGCAAACTGATCTGCTCAGGAGGTGATGCTCCTCAGCATTTTGCTGGCTTCCTGACAGGAACACTAGATGAATTCTGCCCTGCAACCAATGACACACAGGCTTCACTGATATACTGCCTGTCCAGACTAAAATATGCTGCTTCTGCACTGAAAAGCCTGATGGCTCTAAGCAACAACCAATCCATCCTCCTCTTGCTGTTATATATGCTCCTATTGTGCCAGGTGCCCATAAAGTGAGCCCCTTCACCTGAAAAGTCATGTGTTCTGCGTGCTCATCTGTGAACTAAAAACAAAGGAGGGACATAAAGCATACACACACACTTTTTCTTAATATCTTGTCCTGTCAACCCTCCTGTAGTAAGCAGGAAGGTCTGTGATAGGTGCCTACTTGCATTCGCCTGAACTTGAGTAGCAGGTTGGGAATACAGTGGACACATACCTTAAAGGCAGGGTATGTATGCACTGCTTCGTACTTTGAGTTCTTATGTAAGCATACTGATCCTTGAGAACAATGGTGAAATGGGAGGCATCAGCCTAGGGACTAATATAATTTGATGCTGCTTGTTTTTGGTAAGACTGGTTTGTTTTGCAACTCTTTAGTAATATTGTTATTTCTTTGTATATAGCCTTGGCTGCTGCATGTGGGAGGAGGGGGACATGTGATACATTTTGTAAATAAAATTATGTAAAGCCATTTAGTTTTTCAAATACTTTTCCTAACTTTTAGTGCAGGATGCTACTCCTTCAGAATCTACTCAGAAGCAAGATCCACCAAGTTTGATAAGATACATCCCCACGCAAGTGGGTATAAGAATGCAGTCTAAACCTCTATGTCTCATCTATTCCTGCCCAAAAACTATATGGTCCTTGGTCTAGTCAGCACCGACTGCCAATAGCAAGTAACACATTAGCATTTACCTTTTAAACTTGGGTTTCTGTAAAGGTGGCTGGGGTGCAGGATTTGAAAATGCTGAACTCTTACTAGGAGGAACTGAGTTTTTCTTATTGTTGACAACCTGAGTAATATGAGAAGTAGATGACTTGGGACTCCGCCTCTTGGTTTTTCTTTCTTCCATTTTCACAGATTACTGTTGTGCAATAAGTTAATGCTCTTCTACGGAATGGGAGAGGATAGTTATCTGTCCTCTGGAAAAGGGAAATTAATATAAATTAAATACTATTAAAAGTATACTTCAGTTAACAAAGTAGAACTGTTCCTGGCTATGACTTCTTTAACAGAAACTTTGGTACCAGAGGCAGAAATAACATGGAAAGAACAGAGATAGGCTCCTACATAACACACAAAAAAGAGCAGTTCAATAAGTTTCAGCAAACATTTTCTCCATAACTAAAAACATGCACACATGAAATGAAACAACCAGGTCAAGCAATCCTTGAAATAAACAAAAACATTTTCATCCTTCTAGAGACCACTTGACAGATTTTTCCAAAATGCATCCAGGGACAATTCGTTCATTCTCCAACCTCTACTTTTCTTCTGATTTCTGTTTTGGTGGCCAGATTTGCAGATCTATGCTCTTTTTCTTCTTCTTTTCTTTTCAACATACTGGGGGGAGCTGTTAACATACTGTTCTCCTCCATTCACATTTCATGCATACTTATTACAGGATTCTGGAGGGAATCATAGAATCATAGAAATGTAGAGTTGGAAGAGACCGCACGGGCCATCCAGTCCAACCCTCTGCCATGCAGGAACACCCTCAAAGCACTCCTGACAGATGGCCATCCAGCCTCTGCTTAAAAACCTCCAAAGAAGGAGACTCCACTACACTCCAAGGCAGCATATTCCACTGCTGGACAGCCCTGACCGTCAGGAAGTTCTTCCTGAGGTTCAGGTGGAATCTCCTTTCCTGCAGCTTGAATCCATTGCTCCTTGTCCTGGTCTCTGGAGCAGCAGAAAACAAGCCCTCTCCCTCCTCTACATGGCATCCCTGTTTACCTTTCCTGGTATAGACAGGCACACAGTTACAGTAGGAATAAAATCCCACTTTTCTCCACCTGAAGCTACTTAGCATTTAATCTGTGTTTCCCCAGCCTTCCTTCACCATGCTCCCAATATCAGTTCTTTTAAAAACGTTCTAGCTAGACAGAGGATGAAGGAAAAAAAGAATTGCTGGGCAGACATAAAAAGATTTTGTAAAAAGGAGCTTCTTTTGCAGATTTGTTAATGCAGATATGCTTGTACTTTACATCAATACTATTTTAAATTAATTTTGTGCATTTTATGTATGTTTTAATTTTTTCAGCTGCTTCAAGTGTGCAGTTAGGGAGACTTCGGTAACAAAGCAAAAGATGACTGGATTCAGTCCAGAGCTTTTGCTAATGGAATGGAAAAGAAGAAATGTCTCTGTTTAGTAGCATGAAAATAGTGGAAATGTAATTTGATGATTGATCAAATGAAAGAATGAAATGAGGACTTGAGTCTCTTCAACAGATGGCTGGTAATGTTGTCAATTGATAAGGAAAGTGTACCACATAGGCAGAATCTGGGGGAAAGATTAAAAGTCTAGTTATGGACATGTTGAGTTACAGTAATGATACATTTGTGCAGAACTATCAGAGGTGTTTAAAGAGCAGAGAGGAAACAATGAAGGAAGAATGTTATGAAACAGAGAGGTAGAGGTGGGTATTGTCAAATTATGTTACCAAAAGTCAAGAAAATAGTGAGCAGCAATCCCAAGAGGTAAGATGAAAGCAGAAGAAGAAACTCTTCCTGCGGAAAACTTTGAAAAAACTGACTGAAAAACTGAACACAGAATCTTGTAGACTTAGGGCAAAAAGGAAACCAAGTAAGAGATAATGAACAGAACAGAAAGTAACAGAGCAAAGAAAATGAGGACTGAGTAGCGTTGGAGAAGAAGATGTAGATAGGAAAGAAACTGAGGCAATATCTAGGCACAATGCATCAAGGGATTACTATTAATGAGTGAATGCTGAAAATAAAAGGTATCAAAGGAAAAAAAAGAGTTCACTCTATTACAGAAAAAGGATCATGACAGAGGAAAGCACAATCAGAAGTTGGGAGGGATAATATCACATATGTTATTAGGCAATCCACTCCATAAAAAATTAGGAGGATATTACGGGAATGTACAAAGTTAGTCCCACTTCCTATCGCTGACATGCATGGTGCTCACTTCTCCTGTTATCTTTGCATTTAGACCATATAAGAAGTGCTTCTCTGCAAGTACTGACACAAACACAAGAGAGAGCTTTATATGCTCAGATTTTCTCCCTCACATGAAGAAGCTGTGTGTACATTGTATTGGCACATGAATACAGTCTCTTCCTACACTCTTCAAAGACACTGCTGGACATGGGTGGCACAGGCATCAGCAGCAGAGGCCACCACCATCAGACAAGACCCTGCATCACCTCTCAGTGCATGATGGGTGTTCATGGGAGAAGTGTGACAAAATTAATGTAACCGCTCACTTCATCACCTTCTCCGCTCCCAACTGCCAAGTGGACAAATCTGACCAGCCTACATTTCAGATGCTACATCAGCAACCCTATAGAATGCATAAGGTATAAGAAACCTTACATTTTTTTTCTCTATAAATCTTCTGTATCAACTCCATACAGAGTGATAAAGGTTTGGAAAGGAAAAAGCAATACATTCACTCTAATAACTTCTGGAATTTAGACAAGGCTGACTAGCAGCCCAAACCAAGCTAAAATTCTTCCCTGGAGAGCAGTGAGCTTAAAAAGCTAGTTTCCTGACGTGCAGCACACTATTCCCCTCGTGGTTTGTCACTATCATGCTCCAGCTCAAAATGTAGTCTCTCATGATCTCCGGACAGGTTTTTCCGGGCAGACAATACCTCGTGTCCACTGTCAGGGCCAGAACTTGATCTCAAGCTTCTACAGCTTTTTGCTGCTGATCCTTCTGAAATGACTCACTAGCCCTCTTCATCTAGGCTGTGCGCAGTGAGGACAAGCAGTGGTCACCACACCACAAGGTGAGTAATGACACAGCTAGACTTGGAAATACCTGAATAAGGCTTTCAAATGAATTACTTTAGACAGATGTACCTACTTCCCACCTATTCTGCCTTGAGTATCTTATCATATCATATCATATCTCATACAACTTCTAATATTATACTGGACATATGTCCAAATTGTCTGTACTTGTGTTCAACTGTTTGTGAAAAAGAATCTTCTCATGCTTAGTTCAGAAGTGATCATCTGCACTCCCAATTGAAGGCACTTTTCTCTTCATGGGAACCTTTCTGTGCAGATTTCTACATGTGCGCACATCTTTCTAACCCTTCACTCTCTGCTCCCAGCTGCAGTAACTCCTGAAATATTATATCTAGTATTTATAACTGTGATAGTTACAGAGGTCTGAGTTTTAGCTCTAAACAGCTGAACTTTTCAAAAAACAAGACAATGAACAGGAAAAACAACCACATCAAAATTACCTACCAGTTTATCTAAACTCTTTCCAATTCTATACCTTGGCAGGAAACTGTTTCAGGAAGTGAAACAGCTCCAGGATGCCAATAAAAGAAAATACTTCAATTGGTATTTATCCAGTCTCAGTGAAACCATTCCTTTTTGCTGGCAGCAGCAGAGCAAGATGATCAGTCCGCTGAAAAACACAAGTCCTGCTCTACCCAAGTCACTTTTTACATCAGTACACAACAAATAGGTGAACACAGGGACAGACAGTTTGCATATGTCTTCAGTGTAGCTTGTAAATAGCCCCTCTGATCTCATCCGATTTTGGATACCAAGCAAGGTATGGTTTGGGTAGTACTTGAATGGGGAATACTGGGGAATACTGGCGACTTCCAGGTACCGCTAGGAAAGATTGCTGCTTCAGATCCTGGAGAGCCCTTGCTGCCGCTCAAGCCATTTCCGCACTAGGCTGTTATAGTGCTATTATTCCACTTTCAACATCCTATGGAATCTTGGGGCTTGCCTGCCCCTCCCTAAACTGCAAACCCAGGATTCCATAGGAAGTTGAAAGTGGAATAACAGCACTATAACAGTCTAGTGCGGAAATGCCTCAAAAGTGGCCATTACTGGGCTAGATGGAGCAAGGTCTGACTGAGTATGAGGCAGCTTCCTATGCTCCTACTTGCATGATGTCTTCCCTGGGTCCCTTCCGCACGACACTCTTATAGCGCGATTATTCCACTTTCAACCTCCTAGGGAATCCTGGGGTTTGCAGCTTCGGGAGGGGCCGGCCGGCCCCTCCCGAAGCTGCAAACCCCAGGATTCCCTAGGAGGTTGAAAGTGGAATAATCGCGCTATAAGAGCGTCGTGCGGAAAGGACCCTAATTAAAATACGAATGATTCGGCTGTGCCTGACGCACACGCCCATCCCTAGGGAAGCAGCTTCCATTTAACCCGAGCAAGAACCGGCCAGAGCTTAAGTCAGTCAGCGTCGGCTCAGGGCCGGAACTATGCTCGACTGGCACCCAGGAGCCGCGCCGGGGAAGCCATGCTGGCCGCGTCGGCCGCCTCCCCCTCCTCCCTTGACGTGTAGCGCGGAGACAGGAGGCGTTTTTAGGATGAAAGCTGACCGGGGGCGAGTCCTCAAGGCTGACCGGCCCCACTGGGCTCCGTTACCTGCTGGCTCCGTGGGCTGGCCCGGGAGGAGGAGGAGATGGAGTTCGGCCCACAAGCCCCCCGCCCCACCTCTTGGCCCGCCGCCGCCGCCGCCGCCGCCGGGCAAGCAGGGCTCGGAGTCCGAACGAGCGACCTGGGCTGCGCAGCGGTGGCTGGAGGCGCGGAGGGGGGGGTGACGGGGCGGCGGAAACAGACTTCCGGGTCCGTCAGAGTAAAAAGGTCCCTCGGGTACCGCCAGGAGGAGGCTGGCGGAAGGGGGACCCGGAAGCGCTTGTTCCCTTGTTCTCACCCACCCCACCCACGGGAGGTGCGCCCTAGACTGGGGGACCCACACCCCACAACCACCCACGTCGGGACGGCTGCCTCTCCCTGGGTGTGGAGCTCCCGCTCAGGGCGCCGGCGCCAGACCTGCCCGGCCGCAGCTTCCGCGAGCGTTGCGGCGCTGAACTCCGAAAGGCCCACCGCAGCCTCCGAGAGGCCGGTTTATCTGCCCCCCCCGCCGCCAACATGGGGGGCCCTGTGCCTCGAGGGGAGGGCGGCGCGCGGCGTGAACGTTTGACCCGCCCCTCCCCCTCCCCCGCATTTTGTTTTCAGTCTATCTTGCCTTTTTTTTGTTGTGTGTGTGAGAAAGCCTGAGAGCGCCAATGTGGCTAGTGAATTAAAAAGCAAACAACACATAGCTGTGGGCTTTTCTTCACTACCTGTTATAGCGCTATTATTCCACTTTCAACCTCTGATGGAATCCTGGGGTTTGCAGTTTAGGGAGGGGCCTTTAGAATCCTCAGCCAGAGAGCTCTTTGGCCTCAGGAAACTACAAACCCCAGAATTCCACAGGAGGTTGAAAGTGGAATAAGAGCACTGTAACAATGGAGTGCAGAAATGGCCCTCTGTTAATGTGGATCAGTACGCGAAGGGGTCTTGTGGCGTCTTTGAGACTGAGGCCATTTCCGCACTGCACTGTTCTAGTGCTATTATTCCACTTTCAACCTCCTAGGGAATCCTGGGGTTTGCAGTTCAGGGAGGGGCATGTAGACTTCTCAGCCAGAGAGCTCTTTGGCCTCAAGAAACTGCAAACCCCAGAATTCCACAGGATGTTGAAAGTGGAATAAGAGCACCATAACAGTGTAGTGCGGAAGTGGCCTCAGAGAAAGAAGTTAGTTGCGTAAGCTGTTGAAGGAAACTTAGTCTAGGAGAGCTAATGCTAACAACGTCTTTCTCCTAGGCCATTTCTGCAATGCATTGTTACAGTGCTATTATTCCACTTTCAACATCCTGTGGAATCCTAGGGTTTGCAGTTTGGGGGGGGCATTTGCAATTCTCAGCCAGATTACAAACCCCAGAATTCCACAGGATATTGCAAGTGGAATAATAGTGTGGAAATGGCCTCATTCTCAAAAGGTGCTGCACGATCTCTTTGCATATTAAAACTCCCATCACCCATAGCTAGAGAACGACAGTTGGCTTTGTAGTCCCAAGCCATCCTAGACCGCGCCAGGGAAGGGGAGGCTGCCTTTTAGGCTTACAAAGCCTGAAGGAAGCTAGCGTTCCTTTTTAAGCACCATGGGGAAGGGATAGAGCTCCTGGCACAGTCCCTATAACCATGCCCCCCCATTTTAACCTCCCCCCTTTGTCTTCTCAGGGTGGTTCCCTTTTGATGTTGGAACCAAGCTGGGCGGAGGGTGCCTGCAAGGACAGAGCACTGGGTGGTTAAATAGGAAGGTGGCAAAGCTGCGTTGCTGCCTTCCATTTCCACTTTTCCTTGTAAACACTAAACTGATCCATTTTTAAAAGGTGGATCAAATAGAAAACCAAGCATAGCTATTATCACCTGTACTGTCCCACAGATAATTTTTGAATCCAAGCTGGCTGGTGCTGCTTAGAATTTGAAGTGGTGGGGGCCTGCATATTCCCCCCCCCATTGTGTCAGACTGATGAACAAATTGTCTAGTGTATTCTTCTGGGTGTAATGTGAATGTGATTACATAGGACTGTGAACAAAATTCTAGAAACTGAATTTTTCCCAGAGCAATTCATGTATAGGCACTTCACTACACTCACAAATTCTTGCCCGGTATTTCACCCTGCATTCATTATGTTCAGAGCTGTAGAATCTTGCTCTTGGGAATTTTTTTCTCTGCCAGAAGTTTCATAGTCCAAAGCAGGGAACCTGGGTACTTCTAGATGTTGGAATACAGCTCCTGTCATCCTTGACCATTGGCCTTGCTGGTTGGTCACCATCCTTGATTTAAGCATTTGTTCTGTTATTAGGTGGAATGATGAGTATAGGTGGTTTGAAGGAAGCCTTCATTTACTTCATCATTTTAAAATGAAAGCTGTGACATGAATAGCAAATCCTATGATGTCAGAGACTAATAAATTGTATATTAAAATGTATATTAAATGCGGGCCAAAAGGATCATATTTAATTACAGATTTGGAGTTAACCATACTTAAATGTATTTTTCAGCTACACATATTGATTCTATGAGTTTGTTCAGACTGATACCAGTCAGATACGTCAGCCATCTCGAAGAACAAAACTGTGGGAAGAAGTAGCTTATGACCTGTTATATCCCTGGACACAGCTGTCACTTCCTGATGTTCAGTTTCCAGAGAGCAGTAGTACATGTTTTTCAATTACTATGCTGTATTGTCACTGACAAAAAGGAAGCTGCCTCTGGAAAACAAGGGTCAGATGTCACTTCCTTCACATTCCTGCATCCCAAGGGATAGTGGCTGGGCTGCTCTTTCTAGAGGGATTTGAAAATGGTGTTTAAACTTGCCCCAAAGCACATGGTAGCTCTTTCAGAGGTCTCCACATTGTTCATGGCAAACTTCTGTTGAACTGCTACCACAAACAGAACTAAATATTTATTTAAAATATTACAATAGTTTTTCTGCACATTAGGTCAAGAAAAATGATATACAATAAAAAAAATGTTAGATTAAAACCCAGAATTAAAAACCAATTGACAGATGATATAATCTAGTTTTAATTCCTGTCAACAAGGTTGGAGCTCCTTGGCTTTCCTTGGGAGGAAGATCTACAACTGAAGTGCTAGTACAGAGAAAGCCCAGTCTCAGGTTAGACTAGCTTAGACTCTTTGTATGGTAGATACAGGAACTCTGCTGGTAATCTCAAATTTCTGTACACACTAGTGTCCAACATGACCACTAAATCAAACCTACAAATGACCTGTTAAGCCAGTGGCTACCATATGTGCTCTTCATGCATTCAGATAACTGAATGCAGTGAAGCTTTATAACAGAGAGGGAACCTGTGGCTCTTCAGATGTTGGTACAGCCTGTTCTTATCATGCCAGGCTGATAGTTAGAAACTAAAATTCAGAAGCATCTGGACATCCACATTCTTCAGACTTGCTGCAAAAGAATGTTCAACATTGAAAACTTAGAGCCATACAATTGATATCTGCAACTTATCAAACTTAAGTTTTCTCTGCTAATTTGACATTAAAAAGAAAACTTCAAAATGCTGATATGGAAAAACATCAGGGAATGCTGTAGCTGGGGTTGTCTTATTTAAATTGGAACATGTTCATAGAACTTCTATATGACCCCTAAAGGAACTGCATGATCTCAACATGTGTTGAATTTAATTTGTTTATGAACAATTTTTTTTTTGTATCAGCATTTTGTTTTGATATGTTTCTGATGGCCTTCCTGCTGCTGCTTTGGCCATCTTTTTGTCCACTCAGCAGTAACAGAATGTGTTCTCTCTCACAATCTGGCTTTCATATTTAATCTTTCCTGAGACTTCTTCACTTCCAGAAAGACAGGAAACGTTCAGCACCTTCAGGATAATGAGCCTGATAGCTTACAAAACTGTCAGAAATCAAATCAAATCCTTCTAGGAATCAAATAATATATTTTAAAGCGTACCATTTGGCTTTGCTACTTATATGCCCCTGAAAGACTAGAAAATAATATTACCCTACTAAAATCAAAGAACATATTTTAAAGCATAACCTTTGGTTTTCTACTCATTTGCTGCTCTCCCCAAAGGTTTTCACTACAACTCTATATCTCACTCACAAACTGTTTTAGAATTTCCTACTATCATACTTACCTACTTTTAAGGATAACCTTTATTTCATAACCCCTTCTTCATGAAGACATCTTGATATAAAAACTGTTTAAACACTGACCATACTAGCATCAGTATCAGCTCCAGTGGAGGTTCCTGTTGGGGAAAGGGGATGATTTTACCCATTCTCTCTCTACACCCTATCACCAGCTTCCACATAGCTTTAAAAGATTCCACAGATTTTCAGAAGGTATGAAAGCTGCAGATGGGTAAGTGGGCCAAAAAATGAGTATCCCTCCCCGATCCCAGTACCAGAAATATCCTGTAGCTCACTGTTTCTTTTGAGCTTGATTATCTTGCAGCATGACAAGAACTGATACTTGTTTTGGTGAAGCAGCTACTTCAAGGTCATTTGCAATGCCATGTCGATCAGTTTCATCCAACAATTATTGTGTAATGAGTTGGCAAAAATTACCTGTTGAGACAGAAAATAGGTGGCTACCATGTACCATATGACTCATATCAACAGACTCTGAATTTATTATGTTCTCTTCAGTAAATAATGCCTTCCCAGTGTTGAGACTACCTGGAACCAAATACTGTAGCTGTATACATTAATAGAATATAATATTCGGTAGCAGGGCAAAGATGTTCCATTCATCTTTTGTTGATTCGTAGGGTTCTTTATCTGACGTCTTTAATTATTTATCCTCTGACATTCTTACAGAACAATAGCTGTTTGAAAAGTCAAACAGAATCAAATTTACATATTTCCTATCTTCTGATAAAGATGGTAAATGTGTGGCCTAGGATCACATGATACTTCCTGTACCCATTCAGTTTTGTTGGTCCTGGCATTGTACCCATACAGCTAAAATTAAACTGCTGTGCTAATGTAAGACAATATGCACCTATTTGTAGACTTATCTTTACCCAGCCTGATGCTTTCTCCTAGTGCTGGGTCACACTTCTCATAATGTACCTTCCCCACAAATAATATTGTCCAAGAATGATGATGGCCCAGAACAGTTGGAGGGGACAAAGTTGGAGAAGGCTGCTACCGATCAACATCTCTTACATGGAATGTAAAGCTTTAATCATACAATGGAGAGGGTTGGGAAATATGTTATCCTCCAGATGTTGTTGGATTGCAGCCCTGACCAGTCGAGCCAGAATAGGAGTGGGGAGGTATTCTGGGAGTTACAATTCAAGAACATGTGGGGAGGCCATGCAATTTACCCTTGCAATAGATTATGATTTCTGAAGTTGCAAGAAAAATGCCTTTGTGTGGAATCAAGTGTTACCTTAAAAGAACTGATTATATTACTGAAGCCATCAATTTTTTACTGCATGTTATTTTACATTTCTTCTTTCTTGTATTCTAAACCGCTGCTGCTCATAGTGTCAGTATGTGGACCCGTGCCAGTCAGTAAGCCATTGTGTCCTGGTCCATGGCAACTTTCCAGGGCAGAAGGAAACAGTTATAGCCAAATGGCATAAATATAGTGCCAGTTATTGGCACATTGGTGGAAAAAAACCCCTTCTGGTTCCCAACACCAGATAGTTTAAGAAGCACTGTAATTTTGAGACATTACCTGTTTTGTTGCTAGATACTTAAATAAAAATTTATCTCTACCTTCTGTGGGCTGAGAGACCAATTGTTTGGTTGTAGGAGCTACAAACCATACAGCATAATAGTGAATCTGTAGCAGACAGTGTGGTGTAGTAGTCTGAGCACTGGATTACAACCTTGGAGACCACAGTTCAAATTCCTGCTCAGCCATGGTGATCTTGGGCAAATCAGATTCTCTTAGCCTCAGAGGAAGGCAAGGGCAATCCCCTCCCCATACAAATTTTGCCAAGAAAGCTCAGTTATAGGTTTACCTTAGGATTGTCATACGTCAGAACTGACTTGAAGGCACACAACAGCAACAAACCAACTGCACAGTTCATTTCTGGGCCCCATTTAATATGCTGCTGGTTAGTTTTAAAAGTTTGGGATCAGGTTATCCAAATGGCCACTTGTACCTGAATGAAGCTGCTCAGACTCTAAGTGGTAGGATCTTTTTGGTTTTGGCCACAAAGTCACATTCTTATGGAATGTCACTGCAGAAGTAGTACAACTGACTCCTTCACTAACTATATTTTAATGGATCTTAAAACTTTGGACAATTTAGTCATCTTCTGGCAAATGTTGCCACATACTTCATATTCTACATTTTATAGCTTTGGCCTGTCACTGTTAATTTTATTTTTGAATTCTGAGGTTTGTAGTTTACTGAGGCCAAAGAGCTGTCTGCCTGAGAATTTTAAATGCCCCCCTAAACTGCAGACCCCAGGATTCCATAGGATGTTGAAAGTGGAATAATAGCACTATAACAGTATAGGACGGAAATGGCCTGTGTGTTTAATCATGGCTTCAACACTCTATTAAAGATAATGAATTTGGCAATGAGATGATGGCCTGCTGCCCGATCTGGCATTAGCTTGCCTGACTGGCAGTAGCAATTTCTGGTGTAGTTCAGGGAAGATTTTTTTCAATGGCTAAAACAGCAGGAGCAGTATTTAGAGCTTGAATGATCAAGGAAAGGATCGATGTTTGAGGTTCAGATAAGCCTCTGGCCTTCCCTCATGGAGCTTTGGGAATCAAAAGGATGTCTACACTCTGTGTAATGATAGTGATAATCCTTTGGGCATCTGAACTCAGCCAAAAGCCATGGATAATTGGATGAAGGGGGAACAGATAGGTCTCTTGGACTGCTGGATCTGAGTGTATTCTGTGGCAGCTGTTACCTTTAAAGCGATATATAGTACCTGTTCTTCTAAATGTATCCACAAATGATCTGAGATGATTCAAGAACACTCTGTTAAAAATGCCATTGCCGTCAGAAGTCAGACAGATTCAGGAAATAAACTGTTGTTGGTAGTTACTACTGCGACATGGAAACAGTTTCTTTGAGAATTCCTACCAAACTTTCCTTTGAAATGTGTTTTAAGAATTCATAAGAGTTCACAGAGTATGATAAATGTCTGCCCATGACATTTATACTACATATGGACAAAATTCAAAATCAATAAATAATCCATATCATAATGTGGGAGTGTGCAGTCTGTGCCTCTTCATACTTCACTGGACTTCAGGTTTTATCATTCCTCACCATTGCTTATGCTGAAGAACTCCGAACTTCCCATCTGTGTTATAGCACAACTACATTGGAGCATATATATATTGGAGCAATCCAGAGAATGGTGCAAAATATTTTATCTGTTTACTAGAATATTTATACATTGCCCTGTATCATGTGATCTTAAGACAGTGCACAAATAAAAATATAAACAGATTTTAAAATTTTAAAACAATAAAAATAATTTAAATAGACTAAAAGCATATTAAACAAGTTAACAACTTAAAACAGATTTAAAAGGTTAAAATAGTTTAAAATGATGTGCATAAACATTTTGGGAGCCAGTGTGATTTAGTGGTTGGAGTACTGGAAAAAGCAATTTGGAGAGCAGGGTTCAAATCTTCACTCAGCTCATGGAAAGATATAATCTTGGGCAAATCACACTGTCTCAAACTTAGAAGGAAGCCATGATAAATTTCCTCTGAATAAGTCTTGCCAAACAAACTATATGAAAGGGTCACCACAAACTGTGGTCAATTTGAAGGCATATAATAACAGCATGCATATAAAATTTAGAGTTAATCATTTAGGCCCCAAAGGTTTTCATAAACAGGTTATATCTTTACTGAATGCTTCAATCCAGCCAGCATTGATGCCAATACCACCATAGCACTATGTTTCCATGGTGGTGGGACTATGTACTCCTGAGAGGCAAGAGACTATGCTGACAGTAGCAGTACTGCTGGTAGCGTCTCCCATGTTGACAAGCTTTTGCTGAGGAGCCAGATTAAATGTGCCAAATAGCTACTGGACTGCAGTAGAAATGCAGCGGTGGGGGGGTTGACACCAGTGGAGGATGTCTCAGAGACAACAACAGTGGCACCATAACTAAAAACAGTTAGTATTACATAGAAGGAAGAACAGTAAATCTCTTTTGAATGTCTTTTATCGTGAAAACCCTGGGATGAGACAATTCAAAATGAAACAAGAGATATTGCCAAAATATGACACTCCCATGTCAGAAGGCAGTCAACAAGCTACTAGAATATAGCAGAAGATAATATGAGTAACATTGTGGCTAATGATGCAACTGGACTCAGGCCAAAAGGACAGTCAACTATTGAATTGTTCAGAGGTGAAAGGAAAGTCAAAGCCTCACAATACATATTATAGGAACATGGAATATGGGAAGCATGAATCAGAGAAGCCAGACATAGTGAAACAATAAATGGAATGCTTAAGCATGGCAATACGTGAGGTGAGCAAGCTAAAGTGGGCAAGAATGGGACATTTTGAGTCAGATAATTACACAGTGTTTTACTCAGGAAATGAAATTCTGGGAAGAAATGGATGGCATTAATAGTGAGGAGATATGTAGCAAAAGCAGTCAAAGGATACAATACAAAGTCTGACTAAATAACATCAATAAGACTTCAAGAAAAGCTTATCAGTATAACCATAATCCAAGTTTATGGTCCAACTACAGAGGCAGAAGAAGGAAAAATTGAGAGATTCTATCCTGGAATTCAGCAGGACACTGATCACACACCAAAACAGGACCTCTTGTTAATAATAAGTGATTGGAATGCCAAAGTAGGAAACAGAGCAGAAACAGAGATTGTAAGGAAAAAAATTGACCTACAATCAAGAAATGAATTAAGAGATCAACTGATTAGATTTTTGAGGCCAACAGTTTGTTCATCACAAACACATTCTTTGAGCAACCAGAGATGTGACTGCATATGTGGGCGTCACCTGATGGCCAATACAGAAATCAAACAGGCTACATAAGTAAAAAGCAGGTAGAGAAGCTCCATTCTCCCTGCAAAAACAAGACCATGAACTGCTGATATCAAAGTTTATAGTAAAGCTAATGAAGAATGCTAAACCAACCATCATACCAAAATACAACCTGAAGAACCTCTATGACAGGCCCTTATTTCTCCCAGATTCATGTGGCAGTTCCCATTCTCATAAAGCATCCTGTCTTTTGATCAGGCATCACTCAAATCCAGTGAGAGGCCTGGCTGTTCAGAACCATGTGCCTCTCTCAGCTGAGGAAAGAGTGTATGTCTCTTTCCTCAGCTGACAGAGGTGCACGATTTCATGGAGCTGGACTTTTCATGCTTCTCTTGGCTAAGGAAGGAGTGCTCACCTCCTTCCTCAGCCAAGAGAGGTGCGGGAAGCCCAGGTGTGTCTCACTGGGCCCAGCTGTGCAGAGCAAGGATTTTGGCCAGTCACAGCAGACATGGCCCTGGAGCAGAGTGTGAGTAAGTGAAATCATGGACGCTGGTCTAGCAGATATCAGGGACCTACTGTACCAAAGTTAGGATTGTCCATGCCATTGTATTTCCAGTTATATATGGTTATGAAAGTTGGAAAGTGAAGAAAGCTGATAGGAAGAAATCAATTCATTTGAAATGTGGTGTTGGAGAAGAGTTCTACAGATATAATGAATTGCTATAAATAGGTTCTAGAAGCCAAGATGACTAAACTGAGACAGTTGTACTTTGCACTTGTCATGAGAAGACATGACTCACTAAAAAGACAATAATGCTTGGTAAAGGGGAAGACAGTAGGAAAAGAGGAAGACCGTTTTACAGATGGGTAGTAGATTCAATCAAGGAAACTATGGAAATGAATCTGTGAGACCTGAGCTGTGTTGTTGGTGATGGAGGTCTCCCTTTCATAAGGTCACTATAAGTCAAAGGCAAGTTGATGGCAGTTGTGTGGCTGTGTGCCTTCAAGTAATTTTTGGCTTATGGCAACCCTAAGGTGAACCTATCGCAGGGTTTTCTGGGGGCCAAAGTGTGTGACCCATCCGAGATCACCCAGTGGATTTCCATGGCCAAACAGAGAAACAAAACCTGGTCTCCAGCGTTGTGGTCCAACGCTCAAGACCACTACACCATGCTTGGTCTTGCTTGATGGCAGTTAACAACAACAACTGGTGCCTACCAGGACTCCAAGGAGAGGGCGTTGCACAACTGTGGTGCCACAGCTTGGAATCCCTTTCCGACATCCTCACACAGTGTATGACCTCACAGAGGAAGGGCACTACAGAGAGCCTCCAGCAGGTACATATGCACAGAAGTGCTTGCACACATGTCAAGTTCCCAAGACATTTAAATGTCATCACAAACACCTTGAATTCAGACCAGAAGCATACTAGCAGTCAGTGCCCTCTTTCAGGGTAGCAAATGCCAAGGAGAGTACACCCATAGCTCAAGAAATAAGCAAAGGAGAAACCAAAGGAGGAGGCCCTCTCCCACATCTCACAAAATGGGTTGAACTCACTGGTGGGATTCAGAGGAGGGTTCTCCCAGCCGACCTGAATCCACCAGCAGGCATATATAGGGAGATGTGCTATATAAACATCTCTGTTGGCTACTCTGTGCTCTGAGTGTATGATCCAACACAGCAGTACTATTCAGCTGCTAAGCCTCCAGACTTATGTTGATATATCTGGGAGTAAACTTCATTAAATACAAGGGACTTGGTTGAGCTCCTGTAAAGTCACAAAGGAAAAACTTTACGTGCCTCTGTTGCATACAAAAATGACACCAGTTAAGCAACACATAAACAGGCACATGTCAACACAGGAGGACTTATTTAGCAACACTGTAAGGCACAGAAGCTTAATAAGGACTAGGAGAACATAAATGATCTTGGGTGAACTGAGGCACCCCCGTCTGGATTTAAGTTTGAAAGAGCAAGGCCAAGTGTGCAGCATCTTGGGGTAAGTTGTAAACAACGATAATTTGTGACATTGCACAGTATTAGAGTAGCATAGTCTAGCAACTTGAGTACTGGATTAGGAGTCTGAAGACCAGGGTTTGAATCTCCGCTCAGCCATGGAAACTCATGCAGTATGGGCAGGTTATACTTTCTCAGCCGTAGAGGAAGGCAAGGAGAAAACCCCTCAGAACAAATCTTGCCAAGAAAACCCCATGATAGGGTCGCCATAACTCAGAAAGGACTTGAAGGCACACAATAACAACAAAAATTCTTGATTGTGGAGCTCTATCGAAGCATCAGTCTCAGCTTCCCACCGCTTCACTTTGTACATCTTGAACCAACACCAGGTCGCCTGTCAGTGGGTTGGTATTTGTTTTTACCTTTGAAGACTGGGCATTGGCAGATATTTTGGGGAAATGGAGAACTCTGAGGAGAAAAACGAACTGCCAGCGCAATGCCACAGTAGACCACAGGGACCAGGGCCATTTCCCCACTAGACTGTTATAGTGCTGTTATTCCACTTTCAACCTCCTATGGAACCCTGGGGTTTGCAGTTGGATAATAGTGGAATGATAGAATTATAGCAGTCTAGTGCGGATATGGCCCAGGAAAATGAGATTATTTAGGAGACAGTCCCTGTCTCCGAGAATTCCTGTCGGGGGGAGGGGCATCGCTGAGACCAAGCGGCGGAAAGGGTTAAGGCAAGGGCCATTTCCGCACTAGCCTGTTATAGCGCGATGATTCCCCTTTCAACCTCCTCTGGAATCCTGGGGTTTGCAGTTCCGGGAGGGGCCGACAGGCCCCTCCCGGAACTGCAAACCCCAGGATTCCAGAGGAGGTTGAAAGGGGAATCATCGCGCTACAACAGGCTAGTGCGGAACGGCCAAGGCGAAGAGGGAGGCGGCCCACCTTGGGCGGGCGGGGAGTAGCAGCTGAGGCGGGAGCTCCAGTTGGGAGAGCCACAGGTAGGCGGCGGCCTTCGCGACGACTCCTCTCTTTCCAACTCTCTCCCTTCCCAGGTTGCCGCCGAGGGAGCCGCGTTGTGAGGCGTTCCCTCCCCTCCTCTCTCGGGGGGCTCTCGTTTCCCGTGCCTGGAGTCCCTCTGGGAGAGGGGAGGGAATCCCAGGTGACCGGGAGCGTCCGTGTCTGTGTCTGTGGGGGGGGGCGCCGCCTTCCTCCCTCTCTTCCACTTCCCGCCCCCTTCCCTTCTAGGCGGCGTGTGCCTTTCGGAGGAAAATCTTTTCCAGCTGCCGCCGCGGCCGCCCCCCCCGTTTCCTCCCTCAGTTCTCCTTCAAGGGGGAACTCGGCTGGCTTTTTCGGTTCTTCGTTCGCAGCGGCGGGGCGAGGAGGGTCCCCCCCGCCGCGGCCATCCCGGCTCCTTCTCCTCCCTTTCGGGAGCGCTTTCCAGAGGCGAAGGCGGCCGGAGGAGCCGAGCGAGGGGAAGGCGGGCGAGGTCCCTCCCGGACTGGCTGGCGGAGGCGCGATGTGGTACCTGTGGCGCCGCCTCTCCGGCCCCCCGGGCGGTCGGGTTGGCCGTTGCGGCTGCCGCACGTGAGCCCTCCGCTCCGGCCCCTCGCCTTTTTCCCTCACCGGACCGACGACTTGGGATTTATTTATTTTTACTTTGAAAAAGAAGAGGACCCCCCTCCCCCTCCAGCCTTTTGGAAGGAGACAGCGCAGCGCAGAGAAGCCTGTTTCGGCTCGTTCGGGCTCTATCTTTTCTTTTTGGATGCCGCTTGCCCTTCTTGCCCAGAAAAGACGACGCCGAGCGCCGGGGGCGGAAGGGCCCGAAGGCGGAGGACGATGCCTTTCCCGCTGAGGACCGTCTCCCCGCTCCGGCTCTGCCGCCTGGACGAGGAGGGCGCCGGGCGGCGGGACAAAGGCGGCGGCGCGGCGGGGCTCCCCTTCGGCTCCCTGGAGGAGGTCTGCTCCCACTCGCTGGTCGCCCTCCTCTGGCAGCTCTCCGACCTCTCCCGCTGCGCCGGCGACGTCTTCGGCGGCATCCAGGACGAAGCCGAGCGCCTCGGGCGCCGCAGCGCCCACCTCCGCCGCCGCCTGGACTCCCTCCGGGCTCTCGTCGCCCGCCTCGACCACCGCAGAGTCCGAGTCCGTAAGTCCCTCGCGGCGGGGGCGTGAGGGGGGCGGGCAGGGGGTCCCCCTGCTGGAGAGGGGCTCGGGCTCTGGGCCTCCCGGCGCCCCCTGAGCCCCCCGTGGCTCTGAGTGTGTGGAAGACAGAGGCCATTTCCGCACTGGACTGTTGTAGCGCTATTATTCCAGCCTGTGGAATCCTGGCCTGAGGCCCCTCCCTAAACTGCAAACCCCAGGATTCCATAGGATGTTGAAAGTGGAATAATAGCGCTATAACAGTCCAGTGCGGAAATGGCCGGGGGGGAGGGGGAGAGAACTAGACTGCCGGAGAGTTTGGGCGGCGGAGCGTTGGGCGTTTTGAGGGGACTCTTCCCTGCAAAACTATCTCCCTCATGAACGGTTGGGAAAGAAGCCCCCTCCGGCCGTCTCGAGCCCGCCTCCCAGTCAGAAATGCAGCCCTCACCTTTCTTTCCCGCCCAGCCCGAGAGTCCGGCCCGGCGACAACCGTCGCCCCAGCCTGACCTCTGAGGGGGCTGGTGGGGGACAGTCAGGCGTCTCTTGCCATCCGTGGCAGCTCCGCGGGTTTGGTGACATTGCTGTGTGCCTTTTCCGTGTCGGTTGCAAAAGGCGGACTAACGCAAGGGTGATTCTTGTCGAATCAGGCGTCAGCTGAGCTCTCCTGGAATTGGGAAGAGGCTCCCTGAGGCTGGCTGGCTGGGAGCAGGCTCTCCCTTCACGCGTCAGCGCTGGACATTTGTCCCTACCGTGAAAGACGCAGGCGCTTTGGTCAGACGTGGTAATTGTTTCCCTGTCGACTGTATGCCTGTGGTGACCGAGGGGCACGCAGCAGGCCTCAGAGGATCTCAAAGTGGAAACCAGCTCTTAAAATATGGGAAATCTGACTGGTATTGCTCAGCGTCCTCTTTTTGTATGTGCTCATAGGCCTGCACGTATATATCTGAAGAACAGTAGAAACACAAATGGAAAGAAACACAACACAGGTTAACAGTCCTTTTCTGTTTATGGTAACATTCCAGTCTGATCTAGTTAGTTCAGGACGCTTGTTTTGGTAACATTAAAGTTCAGGAGTGCCCACTCCGTGGACTCTTTGATTAACATCGGTTAAGCCTGAACACCATAAAACACAGTGTTTTGGAAAAACAGGTAAACAGGCTTACAAAACAGAGGAACCCTTCCTTCCTTCCTTCTTTCTAACTTTAAAACATATTTAGAGTCATTATTTTGAATGCCATTCAAAAAATTTAAAATACGTAGAGCGTAACTTGGGAACATCTATGTAGATGTAAACCCATTTTGGAATCGGCAGGCAAAGCGAAGCTGTGCTGTGCATATCTTTATTGTGGACTGTTTTGCAGATAAGTCTAAACTGAGTGTTCGATTTTTCTGTGAGTGAACTATATTGATCAGAACAAAAATGAAACAAAAACAGCTGAGCTAATGAGTGTAAAAAAAAAAGAGCCATAGTTGGGTAATACCTTTATTAGGACAGTCACAAAAGAATGTGATAAGTGTGTATCTTGGATGTAGATCTAGTTTTGCTATTACCGTAGATGCAGAAGTGATGTCCTCAGCACAAAGACGTCTTTCATCCACTGAAGCTGATATACTGGTTCTGTCCCATTCTGGAAAGAGATGATCTTGGTATAGAAACCCATGTTCCAGTGACATCCGGACTTGATTGCTGCAACATGTTTTGCAAAAGGATTTGGATATTTTGTCTGGTTTGGTATACAGCAGCCAGAGCATTAATAGGTATTTTCTGTGGTGGGCACATTTCTTGAATACTTAAATGTGCACTGGCTTTTGTTGCTCAGGTCAACTAGCACAGTACAAAATGCATGAAGCCCTAATTGGGTCTGGGATGGAGATTTTCCCTTATGAACCAACCTGTAAATTGAGATCTGCAGCTTACGTCTTTCTCTGCGAGACCCTCCTTCGGTGGTGGCTATTGGGAAAAGAGTCTTGATGCTGTCCTTGTTATAGAAGTCCCTCTTGTGTAGACTCCCTTGGTATGGTTTTTACCCTATAAGCATCAGGTCACACCTGTCCTGTTCATTTGTGTCTTTCATGATAATTAGTGTGTAATTGCTTTTTTTGGTCAGTATTAGATAGTGTTTATTTGCACTGCTTTGCTTGCTTTTAATCTGCTGTTTCGGTTGTTTTATGTTTTATTTTATATTTTAGAGTAGCATGCTCCTGTGAAGACCCCTGTAGTAGAAAGGCAAGATAAAACACTTTTATTTGGAAAAAAAAGTCTTAAAAATGGCTTTTTTATCAAAAATGAGCAGAGGTTGTACAGACATGTCATATCAAGAGAATTCCCTCACAGTTCGTCTACAACTTACAATGCAGTATTTTATAGTGTGACCTTACTGATCTCTTCCATTCTGTTGAAGTATCTGTGGCACACCTTAAGACAGTTCAAGATAGTTTGCAAATACTGGTTTAACAACTTAACAAAGGCAATTGATTTCTTGTTAAAAAGCACTGTATGGCTGAAATCCTATGCATAACATTGCCTGCGAATAAGCCCTATTGATTGCAATGTGATTTACTTCTAAGTATGCTTATGAATGTACTGCTGTTGGTTAGCACTTTTTGGTGCATTATATGATACACATAAGTGGGCCTGAACACCCTTAAAGTACCAGATCCTATCTGATCTTGGAAGCTAAGCAGGATCAGGCCTAGTTAGTAGTTAGATGTTATACTATCAGGGAATATCAGATACTGGAGGTCATCTTTCATAGGAAGGCAATGGCAAACCACTTCAGAATACTCCTTGCTTAAGAAAACCCTTCTTGTCTAAGGATGCCCATTGGGTTTCCATGGATAAACAGCGGTTCAGTTCCTGGTCTAATAGAGTCTTAGTCCAGTGTTAAAACAACTATACCATGGTCTAAATACCCTGAAGGCAGCAGATCCTGTTTGATCTGAGAAGCAAGGAGGGTCAAGCGTAGTTAATACTTGGTTAGAAGACTGCCAAAAACACTGGGTGCTGTAAGCTAGATTTCAGAGGAAGACAATGGCAAACTGCTTCTGAGTATTCGTTACCTTAAGAAAACCCTATGAAATTCATGGGGTTGCTGTAAGTCAACAGGTGATTTGAAGGCATGTGCACAGTTATGTTACACATATGCCTTTTACATAGGTATATTAATGCTTTGACTTTTATATATTTCTTTCTTTCAATGTCTGCTCACACAAACTCTGCTTATAAAGTGGCTAGTCTTTATTTGTACCTTATGAACAGAGGCTATCCAGAATTCAAGGGTTAAAAGTTATCATGAGGTTCCCTTTGTTTTGAAAGAAAAATAAAACCTCCCATGTTTACAAATATTATACAAACAATAAGTTGATGTTTACACAATGCGCTTTTAGTATTTGAGCCGTAACTGTAACTATTCAGTGTATATGCAATCTGAATCAAAGAAGCCATTCTTCTTTTCCATTGTTGGAGACTCTGAAATCCAAAGTTCAGAGGCAGAGCAATAGATGGTAGTTTTCCCACTGCAACTTACAGTCTTTTTTGTAGAAATGCTGTTAGCTCCTGTGTGGAGTGTTTGGAATTTCCTGCTGGCTTTGTGCTATGAAGTGTTCAGTCTGTGTGTGCATATATCCTCTCTACCCTTCCCCCTTTACAGTTTTTCTGTTTGTCCTACTCAGTAATATGCCAGGCTTACAGTGTGTGAAGGATGGCGCTCTCAAGAGAGTAGAGGGAACGTGTTTGTCCGCATTTCTGAGAAATATCTGTTTTCTGGTTTCATTTGGCTCACCAGGCTTGAGAGTGTATTTTACTTCTTTACACTAGATTTTCATTTTTGTTTGTTTATAGGATGTAACTATTTAGTTTTACTTACTGCCTGTTGTTCCAAAACAGAGCAAAAAGTAACAGAACAACGACAGGAAGAAGAATAAAGTAATCACATGTGATACATTTATCTGAAAAACTCCAGTGTTGATTCTTTCAGCTTGAATCTGCATAAGATTTATGTAGCTTGGATCTACATAAGACTTCTGAAAAATGGATGAGCTCCATTTGTGAAAGACTTTCCATATAGCAGTGGATCCCACCTTCAAAAGGTGAGGTGTGGGTGGGATTTTGGGTCTCTGCAGTCCTTTTTCCATATTGTTTTTGGAGGTCCTGTAATTATCCAGTACACATACTTGGGGGGGGGGTGCTGCAGGGAGGAAAGAGATCTGGAAAAGTCACAGGACTCTGCTCAGAAATTTTTTGTTTGTGAGAACATACTCAGGATTCAAGCCTATTGTTTTGTAGCTAATGTTTGTTAGTTTTTGCCTAATAATACATTTGTGGTATTACAACTCTCTTCACCAAACAGACCTGTGATGGTAGTGGGTCTAAGCGTTCCATTAAGGATCTTGAAAAACCACCATGGTGTAGTGGTTTGAGCACTGGGCTGTAATGCTGGAGACCAGGGTTTGATTCCTCGCTCAGCCATGGAAACCCACTAGATGACCTTGAGCATGTCGTACTCAGCCCCAGAAAACTCCATGATAAGTTCACCTTCGGGTCGCCATAAGTTGGAAATGACTTGAAGGTGCACAACAACAGCAACAACAGCAGCAGCAAGGATCTTAAGACCCTGGCAGGTTGGTACAGGGAGAGGTAATCTTTCAAGTAGTCTGACCTTAAGCCCTATATGACTTTGTAGATCATGACCATCACTTTAAATTGTGCCCAGAAACAAATCAGTAGCTAGGGGAGCTGTTTGAACAAGAAAGTCATAGACTCCCTGTGGCTGACCCCAGTCAGGATTCTGGCCACAGAGTTTTAGACTCGCTAAAGTTTCAAAACAGTTTCCAAAGGCAGGCCCACATAGAGTGCTTTACAATAGTCCAAACAGGATGTAACCAAGCTGTGTTACCATAGCCACATCTGAGTTCTCAAGGAATGGGTGCAAGTGGCACACTTGTCTTAAATGCGCAGATGCAGTGTGGGTCACCACTGAAACCGGGGCATCTAGGCTCAGGGCTGAGTCCCAGAGAACACCCAAGTTGTGATCCTGAGTTTTCAAGGGGAGAGTCAGTCCCCCAGTACAGGCTGAATCCCTATTTCGTCATCTGTCTTTCAACTGACCAGGAGCACCTCTGTCTTGTTTGCATTAAGTTTCAGTTTGTTTGTCCTCATGCAGTCTGTTGTTAACAACAACATTGGTTCAGAACCAAAACAGCTTTCTCAGAATCTGATGGGAAGGAGAATTAGAGCAGCGTACTGGTGACACTGAACTCCATATAATCTCTCCCTGAGGTTTCATGTAGGAATTAACAAAATGGGAAACAAAATCAAACCCTGAGGGACCCCACAAACTGGTGACCAGGGCATTGAACAGGAGTTTCCCAGCACCACCTTCTGAATTCACCCCTTGTAAAACTGTGTCCAAGTCCCATTCCAGAAGGATACAATGGTCGGTGGTATGAAAAGCCAATGAAAAGTTCAGCAAAACCACCAGGGATACACTCCCCCTGTCTAGTTCCCTGCATAGGTCATCCTCTAAGGTGACCAAAGCTGTCTTTGTCCCATAGCCAGGCCTTCAAGCCAGATTGAAATGGATCTATCAGTACATTAATATGATCTTTAAATTCAAACTGTGGAAGTAGACGTTTACCTCTCATATTTGTCTCATGTGATTTTAAAAGGAAAATAAGGAATGAAATCTTAAAATGTATAGTAATCTGCATTGGCATAAATTGGATAGTGAAAGAGAAGTAAGTTATGGGTTTAAGTATCATGGATTCCACTATATCTTGACTGAGTAGCTGTGTAATCTAGGCCTAAATCCAAAGTTGTACTTGTGCTGCCACCCGTGTAGCATGACACTTCCTTGGAGTCATTTCCTTTAACAGCTCTCTAGAGCAAGTTTTTGGAGCATTTGTCGGACCACAATTGAAAAGGGAGACCATCCCCTCCATATTCCTGTGGATTCTGCTATTAAACTGGCAGAAATTCAGGAATGAGTACTGCCCACAGTGTAGAGTTGTAAACAGCATTTATATGCTCCTGTATCTGCTTTTTCCTTCAGTGTCTCCTGCTATTTGACCAAATTTGTATGTGTATATATTTCTTATGTGTATAATAAGTCTTCCTAAATGTCCTAATATTGTCTTCCATTACTTCTAAATTTATATATCCTTGATGGCATGGTTTCTGTAATGTTTTTCTCTACTATATGTTCAGATTGTCTGTTCAGTTATGCTATAGCCATATCTAATTTACAGTGTAAAATTGCTGTACTGTACAAATAAGACACTTTATTGTTTCCACATAATACAGATATTTTGATTGACACTTGCTATTTAATATCTGTCTTATTAATTCATTGTGTTATAGGTTTTAAAAATTGGGTTCTTGAAAGAAAAATCTGTGGGATGAAGAAAATTTGTTATCTTTCTGTATAATTTATTTTGCTGTCAGCAGTCATAAAGCAGGCATGTGCACAAACTATGAGTGTTTTGCACTGTTATTGGAAAATACAATACTCACATGACATTCCTGCTCAGTGGGATCTTGGGGTACTTGATATAGGAAGGAGTGTTGGAAAAGGACTTCATATGAAAATAAATACAGCAGTTGAAACCACTTATAGAGTGTATATCCTAATCATTTGTGTAAGATATTGAGAGAGGACAGTGTCATTGTTGAAGCTGTTGATATTCAGTTGATGTTTTAGAAGAGATTGTCGTTGTGATTAAAGTAGTTCAGATTCAGTTACAGATGTACTGGATGGTAATTTCTTCAATTTGTATTTTCAGATTGGCTCTTGTTTCTGTACAAATTGTTCCTTGGCAGGACCATTGTCAATACCAAAGCCTCTCTCTAAGTTTTCTTAGTGGTGATGAAGGTGGGTTGAACTAATTTATAGAAGCTTGACAATCATACTAAAGATGTAAACTGAAGTTTTAGAAGTTTTTGTCTGGCTTGAACATTTTGGAGATCTATTGAGTCCATCTATTGAGTTTTGCCTTTTTTCATAAAAAAAAAAGCACAACTTGACAACACAGGATAAAATATGTTCACTTTGTATTTAAAGGCATTCCACAGCAGGCATGAACAATTGTTTTGGCCTTCATTTTCCATGAGCCCTAGCCAACATAGCTATTGGTGTTGGATTATGAGACTTGCAGTCTTAAAAAAACAGAGAGCTCCAGTTGCCCATTCCTCTTCTACAGGATGCTCGATGATTGGCTTACTTCTTTTTTTTTTGGTGAGCATGGTATACTGTTGTTCTGTCTGTGGTTCATAAGTGATCTTATGCCATTTTATTCAACACTCTGTAAATGTTGACAGTTTTGCTTCTCTTTTCCTATCACTTTTTAATATATATATAAAATCTAGAAGCAAAGTGGAGGAACTTTTTTGTTAGAATGAACATTTTCTTTCCCATTTATTCCAGCAATTTATGCAGCTGAGGGACTGCAGCTCCATAGCCACACAGTGTTAGGGAGGAAATGCTGTGCAATACAACCTGTGACTGTTTTTGTTTTGTTTGGAGTCAGCTGTTTCCGCAGGGAAGATCCCATTTGGCTCACTGTACCTTCTGCTGCAACAAAGAAAAATACTGTGAGAGGGTTTTTCCTGTGTATTAAATGAGAAAAAAAGAGGGGGGTATAAGAAAAGAAGAAAGATTTTCTCTTCCATGCCCTTCATCCACAACCCCTTCTTGCAGTAATTTGCTTTGGAAAACACCCAGTGCTGGAAGTGAGTTATATTGATTCTTTAACACAATAGGTTTAATCTTAAAAAATTATTTCTTTTTTTTTGATATTCATGCTTGCCATCTGATCAGACCTCTGTGAGGTTTTCCATGCATATTTCCTTTTCTTTACTTCTTGTTGACATGATGATTGAGCATAATGAAGAAATAATTAATAAGCAACCATTACAGGCATGCTAGATGCCAGACTGAAAACAGACAGCCACTTAATAATTAGCCCTTAATAAGTCCTTCAGGACTAAGATTCATCACTCTTGTTCTAAAATAATGGAATCCTAATGTCCTGTCCAGACCTCTCAAACTTTGCTATGCTGGCTGGGGACAATTGGAGTTGTAGTCATACACATCTAGAAGGCATCAAACTGGGGACTGACTGTGACTTTCTGAAGATGCCAGAGTTATTGCTATAAATATAAGCTGTATTTCTTTTCATTACCACAAAATTACCTGGTGAATGTTGAGTACAGTCCAAATAACATTAAATGGTTTATTACAAAACCACTGTGGAAATAGAGTTCATTGGCCTTAACAAGCCTCATTTGGTAATTATATAGAAGCATGCTTAGTAGAAGGACTCATTATTTGTTGAAATCCAGCCTTTACCATTCAAGGAACTTTACTAGGACCGGATGAAAGGTTGCATTCAAAACAAAAAAACCTTTCCCACAGGGAAACTGGCGCAGGCCCTTGTTGTGCTGTGGCAAAGCTCAGTTTGAATAAGAGTTTGTCCAGAAATTATTTTAGCCTAAAATTTGAAAATTTCCAACTTAGAAGAGATTGTATTAAGTTTTAAAAAGCACCCTTCTATTACCAGAATTTCTGGTAAACTTTAAAGAGCACTGTCCATTAAATATGAAGTTATGAATGAAAACCAGACATGCTACAGCAGCAACAGCTTTTCCACAGGAATATGTCATCAGATGTATCTGTTTTTAAAAATGCAAATAGCATCAACTAGTGGAGGATTATATGAGCGGAAGCCGAACCCTTTCTTCCTGTACTGTTGTGAGACTGCTCTTTCTGAACTGGTATTTGTTTGAGATGTGTGGATTCTTCAGTAACGCTAAATGATTCCTTCTGCCTGCCTTCACCAATACTAATAATTGTCCCTTTCACACACCAGGATTGTTTAAATTTGTTAAAGGCTGACTGTTAAATGCAAAGTTGCATTTAATATTATGGGCGTCTCATGGACCTCCATCCAGTCTTCTTGGATAAATGGGGATATGTAATTTAGGACACAATCTGCATTGCAGTGCAGAACTATAGTGAGCTGAATTAACTGCATTTATACAAAGATGAAATTAATATTTTGGGAAAAGTGAAAAAGAGCCTGCTAGCGATTTTAAAATTATCTTGTACCTTTCCCTGCCCAGGAGTTTAGAACTATGTAGATGGAATGATATATGTGGAGTTATCTTCTTAAGAAACCTATAAATTAAGTAAGATTGAGAGCTAATGACAAGTCATGAGTCACTCAGTTAATTCAGTAGCTGAGTGGGAAGTTGAAAATGAGGTTCTATGTCCCTTACATATCAGGAACTCTTTCAGTTGGCTTATTTTGGGTACGTCAATTTATTGGTTGTTGAAGATGATGAGTAAAGCTTGTATAATGTTATTGATCAGAATAATTTGCTAACTTGCTGCATTTTATGTTGATTAGTGGGCATTGCTCTGAGATGTCAGTATGTCTCACTTTTTACAAATCTCTTTTTCACAGATTAATAATCCTGATTTTAATTGTTTAAAACTGTATTTCCTTTGAAGTGCACTTGCTTAGGACTGCAGCCTTATATGGAAATTAAGTTTTGCCATGTGCTTGCTAAATTTTTATGTGTTTATAAGTTTGTTTTAGTATTCCTTTCACTAAGAGAAAGTTTTTAAAATAGTCTTTTTGTTTGTTTTGCTCAGTGAGTACTTATCGGAAAGTCACAGTCAAAGCTGTATTTTTTTTTGTCCCTGTTGACAAATCAAAGCAACTTGCTCATTACAGCATTAATTAATGGGTGTAGGTAGTGAATAAATCTTACCTTTGATTGTCAGGCACTTGTTATGTGAAATATTGGAGAACATTCCTGTTGTACTTGCAAGTCAGGTGTAACAGGTATGACGTTATTTGGAGAATGTTTTGTTGTCTCTTACTTGGAGATGGAATTATTTCTGTATGAAAATGCTGTGCTTTTTAAGGATCATTATAAGTATGATGTGCAGTATTTAGACTTGCTGAATGAAGGAACTGGCTGACGAAAAAGTAGTACAGTACCATTACCTGTTTATTTAGTGTTTCTCTTATGCCATTGAAAGATGGCTCTGTGGTAGTCAAATCCAGAGATGAAGATATATTTTGCCTCCTCAGAGTCATGTGGAATCTATCTCTCTGGTCACAACAAATGAATCACCTTCTGCCTCTAATTTTAGATATTTGATGTTGTTGACTTGTATCCTAGTTTTAGGGGTTCCACTTAGAGTCTTCTTTAATGATAGTGACTATTGTGAGCAGCCACTATGCTGAAAATTAAGTTGCTGAGTATTTGAACCAACAGGGAGCAAAGAGTTTGTAACTTTGTACTGTTATGTGTTTTTCTGTTAGTCATAGAGAGAAATTTGAATATATTTTAAATATGAAGATTCTTGAATGCAGTGGGTTAGATTTAGACCTAATCTCTTTTTGCACGATAATAGTGCCTTGTCGCCCCAATTGCACAATGTCCCGATCCCATCACAGCAGAGCCATTGCTGGAATGGGATTGGGACATGAAAGCTCCCCACTGCACTGCTGACAGATGGGTAGCATTTGGGGCATGCTTCTTCCTTCTGTAGTACAGTCAGCCTATTCCTGTGCTGTACCATGGAAGGAAGTGCTTGATAGCACTTCCAGCCTTCCTGCATACCTGCAGCTGACAGGATAGTTGTGGGAAAGGGGGCCATTACTGGATTTTTTTCCAATAATAGTACATGGCGCAGTCATGACGGCTGGGGACACGACAGCAGCAGAACTGCAATGACATCATGCAATGGCACACATCCTGGACTGTTAGCAACACATTGCCGTGCTGGGATGGTGACGTCATGCTGTAAAAGCCAAAATCATGCTTAAAATGGAATCATTGAAACTGTGACCAAACTTCCATTGCTTTCAGTGGGTCTACTCTTAAGTAAGACTAAAATCTGGGACTGACCTAGTAATTATAACAGTCGTATACTATGAGTATTGCATCTAATGATTTTAGACTTTTCTTTTTTTCAGCAGTATTCCTTATAAAGAAAGCATTGCTGTTGCCTTGAAATGGGAGAATATTCTGTTGTCCCACCAAGCCTAACTTTGTCTTGTATTGATTTACTCTTTTATTGCTCTGCTGCTTTTTGCAATTTGGCACCTGCCCCACATGTTTTGTTTCAATTAGAAGTGGCTTTGGTAACAGATGGCATCTTTTCAGAAAGAGCCCATGAGGAGTTGAGAAGATGGCTTAGTGGGCTTTCTCTAGCTTATTGGTTCTTTCAGTTACATGATGGAGAAAATACTCAAATTAAGCATGCATGTTTCTCCTTTCACTACCAACAGCAAATTGATTAATTTACCCCTCTTTTGCTGAACATCCAGCTGACTTGCACAGACTGATCCACAAAACTCAAACTGAACTTCATCTACTTGAGCAGAAGATTTGAAAATTATTTTAAAAGAAATTAGTAAGTAAAATACTTACTTTTTAGTTAGTTTAAAAAAATCTGAATGCTACAAACTTCTGGTCTATGGTGCAATATTCTTCTCCTGTCTACCCCATTGCTGGGTCAGCTTTTACAGCAAATTATGAGTTGGCAGTGTGAAGAATAGCATTATGCATAATAATAATAATAATAATAATAATAATAATAATAATAATAATAACAACAACAACAACAACAACAAAAAAATAATAATAATAGGGCACAATCAATGCAAATAGCCCTTTACACGAGCAGGTTACAATTCTTAATTTGCCAATTCCTTCTCCTCAGCCTTACAATCTGAAAAAAATGCAGCACGCAAATGGTACACAAGAAATGAGGAGAGCAGGGGGGAGGAGATTAAGTCCAACATATGCTGGCTGCTCTTCTCTACTTTTGAGACCACGGCGGTTGTAGTTGGAATGAAGGGAATTCCATGAAGCTGAAAGCTTAGACATGATGGAGGTACAGGCACACCTCAGTTAACAACAAAGCCTGTGAGAAAGAAGCTTCTTTTTACTAAGTCTTTTAATGCTCGCCTGGTCTTCTTTTCTTCCTAGTCATTTGTCTAGCTAGAATTTTTTTTAGTCACATTGGCATGGGGAGGATGGCAAAGGAGGGTTAGAGAAGCACAGATTTTGGGTGCTTGGTGTTGTGCGGAAGCACGTCTATAATAGACAATGCAATAAAGCTTGCACAGGAAAAGAACAAGATTCTACTCTAGCTGAGCCCACTGTAGCCATGTGTGCCTCCTTACAACAGGCAAGGTAAACAGCAGCTACCTTTGGAATGCCTTACTGAGCATGCATGAACTGCCAAACAGGGAGATCGGGGCGGGGGGAGCAGATAAGCCTTGCCAGCTACTCTCAGCATGTTAAAAAAAACCTAGTTAAGTTTGGTCACCAAAATGGAAAGTATTTCACCAGCCTCCACTTTTCTGATCCAATAAAATGAAAAAAAATAATCTCTGATTGTATTTTGGAAGAAGTGTTGAAGTGGGCTTTAGAAGATTCCAAATGTTTTTGTTTACTCATGCAGTGCTTACCTGGATGGGTTGTTTCATTTCACATGTACATATGTTTAGTTCCGAATAAGAATATGTTCAAGTGGCTCTTCTTTTTTGTGGTGTAGGAACCCACCCTTATTCTTTCCGTGTTATTTCTGGCTCTGGTACTAAAGTTTCTGTAAAAGGAGTAATACCTAGGAACACATGTACTTTGTTAAATAAGGTATATATCATATAAAAGATATAATGAGGCCACCTCCATAAGTCACTTAAAAATTACAGTTATACCCCAAAAGGAGTAAAGTTATCACTTTCTCAGTTACAGCCATACTATTACTTGTTACAATAAACTACAGTCATAGTTATAGCTACGTTACTGAAAAAGGAACTAATTATAAATAGCTAGTTTTTATGATTAGTTACTTCCAAGGTCTGTTTGACCAGAAGCATAATTAAGGGTGTTTAACAGAGTCTCGTTTTTCTACCGGCATGAACACATAAGTGAATTTGCAGATACTGCATGGGGATATAGTATTCCATATTTCCTTCCTGTACTTGGGTTTCTACCATGCAAGTTTCTTGGGTGTCAGCAATGCAAGAAATAAATAACTTGCATGGCACTCAGAGGAAGAGGGGATGTGAGAGAGATATGTAGTTCTTTCATTCCCAGCATTGTAGTCTTTCAGTACAAGCTTGAACATTCAGATTGTGAAGCCACCTTAAAAACTGGGCTCTTTCTGCCTATTGGACTTTTCTGCATTTTCTGCATATGAGCACAATGGTTAAGTTTGATTGGCTCAGATTCATTTTATTATAACACAGTTAGCTGCATATTGCAGTGACTTTAGCATAAAGTGAAAATATAGTCCCTCAGTGTGTATACACAAACTCTGGTCTAGGGAGGGTTACAGTTTCTGTATGAAAAGTGGTTAATTTTTTTTAACTGAAAAAAATCCCTCTTATATCTTTGAGGGCCGTGAGGGGCGTTTTGTTAGATTTTGGGGTCATTTCTCCCCTGTTTTGGACCCTCTGTTTTAGAGAGGCTTTTTTTCTGAAACAAGAAATGTCCTGAAGTCATTTTCCTGTAGTGAAAAAAGCGTGCCTTCATCTAAAACAGTTCCTGTGTGGAGGGACTATTGAGATTGTCCCCCTATGAGCTTTTATGGGTGTAGATTTTTTCTTTTTTTTATTTTAAAGTGTTTGTAAAAGAAAGGTACAGAGTGGGGGATACTTTAGGGTCTTTGGAGAGAGGGTTCATGTCACCCAAGGATGGCAGTTATCCGTTTCTCTTGATTAGAAAGTTTCAGAATAAACAAGAAAAACAGAAAAAAAAAACTGGATTGCAATGAATACATAGGGAGATGGAGCATACCCATTTTTTCATGGGAATATGTGTGGTTGCTCTAAATCAAGAGGCTACTTCAAGATATGTATACACACACATATGTTTGCTTCTCCTATCTCGTAGGCTGTGTGTGTGTCGCATTCTGTACAAGCAATTGAGGACAGGGTGGGAACATATATTAATGGGGACCAGGAGGCTTCTGTACAAATTTGGCATGGGAAGAAGATGAAAAATGTGATAGGGAAAAAAATGCCTGGAACAGATCTTTAAATAACAGTACTAGCACCACACCCACTTTCTCCAGGTATTAGCTTCAGACTAATTATCACACACACAATAAAACTTGTCAGGCAGGCTTTATCAGAGTCATGCTCATGGGGGACAGGTCAAGCCCTCCATTCCATAAATTGCTAGGTGTCCGGGTAATCATGGTAATAATTGTTACTATGAGAAGTGTTGCAGTTGCCACAAGCATTTGTGCCTTTTTAAGAAAAATCGTTGTACAAACTCATTTAAACTATTTCAGGAAGATTTAAATATGTAATGTTAAATCTTGCTTGCTAAGCTGATTTGACCTTAAATTATCTCTTAATCATGCAGCAGCCTTGTGTAGTCTTTGCTGCTTATATAACACCTTAATGTGAAGGCTTTCTGAAGCATACTTTTTGGACTGTAGTGAGTTAGGGGTTGCTGGTTTATGGTGGGAAGTTATTTAAAAATGTTAATATGCTATCTTTCATCAGTATTTACAAAACAAGTAATGTGACAATAAATACAAAACAAGTAATGCAACAATAAATACCCATCAGACAAATGTCTTCTATGTTCCTCCCTGTATATCTGGGTGATACAGGTTTGTACGTCAGGGGGAAATCTTATAATTCTAGTTGTGTCTGCAGTTGAAATGTGATAGTGGCAAAAAAGTGCTATAAATCACACAACAGCTTTCCCAAGATGGCTGGAAATATACAGAAATCTACAGAAATACCTCTTTGAACTCATGCCTTTGCTGTGGATACCTAGATGTTTATCTTTTCATGCCCCCATGAGGCTGGTATCTATATAATAATAAGCAGATATATTTTTTTTAAAAAATGAGACTGTCAGCTTCTGCTTTGAAGTGCTTTACATGCCATGCTGATAAAATACAGTGTACTTCACTTTGTGGTAGTGTAATTTGACTTGTAATTTGCTAAACTGGTTCAGGAACATTCAGCTTCCTCATGAAAAGATATAAAATTCTATGGAGCTGGAGACTGTGTTTCATATAGATAGGTATCACAGTTTTTATGGAAGATACCTTTATAGTTTGAGTTTTTAAAGCAAAAGCTATGATGCCTTCCCTGTGGGAATTTGCAAGCCCACGTTTTGTGCAGGATGGGACTGGATTGCAGTCAGCGCCCTGCCATCACTGGATCACTCTTGGTGCTCAGTGTCACTTGGGACTGCCCAGCATGTCCTGCTGTATTCATCAGTCTTACCCTTACTAATAAAAGGGGTAGAGTAATTGTCAATGTTCATTTTGTCAGACCACTAAAGTTTTTATTATTTATTTTACTAATTCTTCTGTCTCAGCGTTTATTCAAGTAAGCCTGACAGCATGCACAACAATGTTAGAATAACCAATCATAAAGCAGAAGAAATATCTAATATGGCCAATAAACATAATCAGAGAGCATGACAAGGGTTTATGTTGCATGCCTTCAAGTCTTTTCTGACTTATGGTAACCCTAAGATGACATGGGGTTTTCTTGGCAAGATTTGTTCAGAGGGGGTTTGCGTTTGCCTTCCACTGAGGCTGAGAGAGTGTGATTTGCCTAAGGTGGCCCAGTGGGTTTCCATGGGGGATATGAGTCCTAGTCTCCAGAATTGTAGACAAACATCAAAACCACTACAACATGCCAGCTCTCACAAAAGTGGATCTAGTTATATTTCTTGCACCATCTGTTAACTGTATAAATACTAGGCCTAACAGCCTGGAACTGAACTGTCAGTGTAGTTGGTATCTTGTGTGGGAGAGCATTCCAAAGTCAGGGCACCACAATGGAGAAGGCTTTATCTTGTGCTACCACTAGTTTGCTTCTTGTAGAGGTAGGACAAGTTGCCAGGCCTCTTCCCTGTCATCTCTAAGGACATTTGCATGTTGCTACAGTGAAAAATTCAGATTCTTGCATTGCAAGTGGTTTAGGGCTGTTAAATTCAGCACCAGCACCTTAAATTTGGCCAGGAAATGAAGCAGACAACCATTGCAGCTCTCTGTGGATCAAGCTTTACAACTGTCCCTAGGAGCATCCTGGCAACTGCAGTTTGTGCCTGTTGTAATATCTGGATGGTTTTCAAGGGCAGCCTCACATAAAGTACATTACAGTAATCCAAACAAGAGATTATCAGCATGGGTCATGGTAGCTAAGCAGTTTTGCTTACTTGCAGGATTACCTGGTAATGGTGGCTCTGTAACAGGGCTGCCATCTCCAGGTAAGCCTGCAAGGGGGCTGAACTTGCCAGCTTCTCTTGCATACTCACAGGCTTACCCCACTAAAGCATAGATAAGCTTGCAAGCAAACATGAGGGTGGGGAGAACAGGATGAGGAGCAGCTGGAAGCTTCTGCTGTGCTTACATGTCTCTGGTGGTGGCAGCTTATTTACAGTACTGTTGTGGCTAAAGTCTTTAAGAGGAGCAAGAGGGAAAGACTTCTGGCTACAGCTAGATTACTTCTGGCTGTGTGTACAAGGGACCAGATAAGTGTGTGTTTGCACGTGCAGATGTGTGCATGCATCAGGCATGATATAGATTAGGGCTGAAGTCTTCCTCTGTCCCAGGACAAATCTGAAGACTATGACCCTCCCAAATTAGAGAAAAAGGGTGAAAAGCTGTCTGAAAATTGCCTAAGCTGCACCAATATGCAGGGGTTTGGCTTTATTGGCTAAAGCAAAACTGGAAATGATTTTTGGTTACTTCTGGGTTGCCCAGAATGCATCAGAGTGGCCCAATGCAAGCGGGTCTCAGGGAGTAAAAATTGGCTGTCATTCCTAGCACAGTTGCTCACCATTACTCAAATTGGACCTTTCTTAGGAAAGGCTGGGCAGGAGAGGTTTGCTATCAATCACAAAATGACAGTCCTTCATCTTCCTCCCATTTGCCAATGAGGTATTTTTTTGGGGAGAAGGAAGAATATGTGAAGTTGGGGTAAAAGTACAGAGGTAGAGGTAGAACTTTCAGAGATACATCCAAAGACTTGCTTAGGATTCTGAAGTAGTCTGAATATTTCCAAAGTGAGTATTTGAAGCAGTTTCACAGTCCTGTTGACATAATTAGAAGTAACATGAGGTCTATGAAAATACTTTTCTAATTGTCCAGCATGGCCTCTGTTGTAGGAGATTTCAGTGTTTAAGTGACTGTTGTATACTTTTCTAAAAATACACAGACTGAAAACTTTGGATTTTTATTCTTTTTCATCTTCTAAGACAAATTGTTAAAGTGCTACAGTATCTCAAGACCTATGATGAATTAATTACAGCTAGTTTTAGCTATGATGACATGGGTCTGGATCCAGCATAATCATACAAACATGAGGCCTGTGTTATGGCAAACAAATCTCACTGGTTTCAATAGCCTAAATATTGTCAGAATTCCATTCTATATGTTCAGTTAAATTAACATGGCACACGTTAAATCTAGTGTAGACATGAATATTTGTCATTGTGCATCAAATCTCAAAGCATCAGCCTAAAGTGTGGCAGAACTGGCCTAACATGTCCTGCCTGGAACTTGTGAAAATGTTTAGTGGAGTTTCTTTTTAATTTGGGCAGAGGTAAATCAGGTGTGTATTTTCTTTTTTGTTGTTTTTCTTAATCGTGCCTTGCCATTAGGATAAGTAAACATTTGTTAATAGGTATTTGCACATAAACTAATTTGACTGAAATATAGACACTACTCCAGTCCCAGGATTGACAAACAAGTATTGCCCATTATTGCTTCTTCCTTCAGATAAAATCTTGAATAATTTGATGAGTCTAACATTTCACTGTTAGAGCTTTAGATTGGTTTAGAAATTGAAGTGACAATAAGTTGCATTTTTATAGGCTCCTTGTACTTAATCCCGCTATCTTTCTCATTGTACCTAAGCATATGTCTAGCACATTTCAGCTATGTATTGGGAAAGAGATGTGTTACTCAGGTTTTTGGTTTTTGTTATGAGAATGTAGGATTGTGATGCAGTGGGGTGGTTTCAGTGAAGTTGGGATGGTAAAGAAATCCCTCTCCATCCATGCAGTGCCCTGTGTACCACAGAAGCTGCCCCTTAGAGAAGAGATGGGCAGTTGTGTGGGGACCATTGGCTAATTTTTCACCAGGCTCCTCCATGATCTTTATCCCCCATAAGCCCAAATAGCCCTATTGTCTATTTTGAGAGGGACTGCAGAGGTATTTGGTAGTAGGATGGGGTTCTTGGTGCTTGTGGAGTTTTTTCCCCACAAGTTTTTGTACATTTGAAGGAGTTTCTGTGTGGTTTTAGAGCAGAAATTGCCCTAAAATTATGCTGATTTTTAAAAAATTGGGTTGGGGGCTTTGGGGGCCACAGAAGAGGATACAGGGACTGCACTTTGCCCACCCAAATCTAGAGGTTTACAAAGCCCTCTGGAACTTGGTTATGGGTGATGTAGAGGGCTGCAGAGAAAGCAGAGGGAAAGAAAGTTCTGTCCAACTAACATAGGGATGGAAATCACAAAGAATACCAGATGATGTTGGATTCATAGTCCCAGCATCCCTGGCTATCATAGAAAATGGTGAGAAATACTGTGAGTTGCAGTCAAACAACATCTGGATGGCTGAATGATTCCCATCTCTGAAGCAGTGGGAGTTCTTTAGTGTAACATTGGATGTAAATTTGTATGTTCATTAAGTTTCTCTGCATGCATGTAAAGGAAGGAAATTGTAAGAAATGCTGGAGTGAGAAGAACTTCCGTATAGACAGATAAACCTTCTGGGAGAGGAAGAATTGAGCTAATAATCCCATCTGGTAACCAGAAAACAAATAATAAACATCTGAAAACAGTGAAAGGCCAGAAGTTCAAATGAAAAGTACTCATGACCATTCAAAGAGAAGCTTCATATCTTTAACACAAATGAAATCAAATCTTGATTTATAGGCCAGTGGTGGAAAAACTTTTAACATCCCATATTTTTGGATTTCAACTCACAGAAGCCCCAACTACCATGGTAGATGGCAACAGATTATGGGGGTTGTAGTCTAGATATCAAAAACATGCAGGCAAAAAAGAGGTTCCTCAACCTGCTGTAAGCCCTCCTTTTGAAGCAACATGGCATGAAGAAAACAAAGGCCATTTCCAGCTTACACTGTTATAGTGCTATTATTCCACTTTCAATATCCTATGGATCTTGGGGTTTGCAGTTTAGGGAGGAGTATTTAGAATTCTCAGCCAGAGAGCTCTTTGGCCTCAGTAAACTACAAACCCCAGGATTCCACAGGATGTTGAAAGTAGGATGATAGCACTATAACAGTGTACTGTGGAAATGGCCAAAGATTTCAGATTGACTTTCTGCAACCAGAGTTTTGAAGTATTGTAGTTGGCAAATGCATCTATTACTCAGGACGATGTTTGATTTTCTTACGTGAATAGCAAACTAAAACTAAAAAAAATGGATGAACACATTTGTATTTTCTATGTAGGTGTAGGGAAGGCAAAATGGGAATGCAGGTAAAGTTGCTTGTGACTACATTTGTGCAGTCTGAAACTAAACAGGTGGTTCAGAAGTTAGCACCATGACTAAAATCATAAAAGCATAATTTTACTTTGTTGGTAATGACTGTTTGTCATTAGTGTAACAACATAATTTGTGTAGGTATTCAACATGTTTTTAGTGTAACAACATAATTGTTACACTAGTGTAACAACATAATTTGTGTAGGTATTCAACATGTTTTTTGTAACTGTGTTACAATAGTAACAACATTGTAATAGTGTAACAACATAATTTGTGTAGGTATTCAATAGTGTAACAACATAATTTGTGTAGGTATTCAACATGTTTTTTGTAACTGTGTTTCCCTACTGTGCAGAAAAATTCCCAGATGGTTCCTTAAAATCTCACACCCATAAGAAACTTTGCCCCATTCATATAAGTGGGTCTCCTACAAACATGACTAAGTTTGAACCCACCCCAGTGATTTCATTGCTTTTACCAGTAATATTATTAATTTTATAAATATTGAAAACTTTTTTTTGTAAGACCTCTAGCTTAGATTTGACATAATATTCTTGTGTTGTTTCTTTTAAAATCTGCTGGCGTGGTCAACCATTTGTTAAATGGTAATATAAATAATAGTGACAAATTACAAAGAGTAGCTGTGTTAGTCTGTTTCAGTGAAGGTACAGAGTCTTGTGGCATCTTAAAATCAATCTAATTCATTGTGTTTTACATGCTAGCAAACAAGAGCTCACATCCCTGCAATAGGTTTTAAGGTGGTGAAACTCTTTCATCTGGACCACAGTTGGCAGGTTTTATCTATATAACACCTAAAGATTTTTCCAGATGTAATGGTACAGAGTCTTCTTGAGAAATTCAATATTCTTTGCCTAGTGAAGGGACAGTTGGTCTCTCACAGAAGACAGATAGCCTGGATGTCAATGGAAGTTACTTTGCCGCTACTAACAGATTTGAAATTTTATTGCCTGTCTTTTACTGCTCTTTGTCTCCAGTCCCCACATGGACAAGAAGAAGAGTAGCCTCTGCCTGCACTGATATTCCTCTAGGCCATCTTAACTGATGACAGAAGTAACATTTGAGACAAAATGTAGTCCTTTGACCCTAACATCATAACTTTGCTACTCCTGTATGATTTTCAACATCTTTGCTTGATGAAGAAGCCAGTGAAGCTTTGAAAGCTGGAATGATACATTTTGTGGTTTTTGGTTGAAGTGTCACTGTTTTGTGGATGTTGTATTTGTTGTAATAAAGTATTAAAAAATTCTTTGTTTATTGCCCTCATGCAAGCCCTACTGTGATGACATATAGAACAGTGGGTGCCATTCTGATCGCTTTGCCTGAAAAAAGATTCAGTAACTTTTTCCAGAAAATGTTATTGAAAAGATGCAGAATGGGCACCTAGAATTGCTATAGGACTGGAGCAGCTCCCCTGTGAGGAAAGGTTAGAGTGTTTGGAGCTGTGACTCTCAGGAAAACAACAGCAAGAGATAAGGTGATAAGAATTGTATAAAGATATATATGGTATGGAAAAAGATGAGAGAGAGAAGTTTACCTTCTCCCATAATGTTAGAACTTGGTTCATCCACCTGAATGGCTGAAAATTCAGGACAGGTAAAGGAAATACATCTTCAAAGAATATATAATTATGCTGTGGAATTTGATGTCAAGATGTTGAGTTGTTTATCAACTTGGACTGCTGTAAAAGGAGACCTACATAAATGCATGGAGGACAGGTCTTAATCAGTGGCTGCTAGTCATGATGTCTATCACCTTTAACATCAAAGGCAATAGGAATAAATGGCTTGTGGGACCAAAGTGATAACTAATTGGGGGTAGTTTGGTTAGTCAGTTAGTCAGTCTGACAAATAGTTAGTCTCTCCTGTAGATTTTGCTGTTCAGTATTTGAACTGTATCTAATTTGCTATTGAAAAGTTCCTGATAATTATTCTAATTATTGTTTAGGAATCCCAAACCAGCCAAAAAAGTTAAACTCATTGAAATTATACCAGTGCACTTTTTGCAAAGTAAGATATTATAGACTTCTTATCTCCAAATAATTACAAATGTCTGTGGCACATGAGAGAGAGGTTTGTACTGATGGATGAATGAATGAAAGAAAAATAAACTCATTCTCAGTGTTGAACTATTTTCAGGGTTGTCTTCTTAGTAAGAATAAAAATTTGGGCTTTTTGTGTTCTAAATGTAAGGAGTGGCTTGTATGGAATTCTACTGCAAAACTGGGTCTTAGGTTCTTTTGGCTAAGTACCTAAAGCTTTTTACAAGATGACAATTAAGCTTGCATGAACTTTATTTATATCAAGATGTATCTTTATAGGCATGTCATAAGAATTCTCCCCTGGGTTCCTGAGCCTTGCATTCAAAGACATTTTGTTTCCAAGAGCTTCACCTCGTTATATTCTAGAGAGATTGAATTACTGCCTAGGTCAGAAAAGGCTGAGATCATTTAATCCTGCAAGTCCAAATGTTAATATTTGGAGATGTGCTTATTAAGATTTCAGTGTCTGAATGAGAGCTCGGCCATTGTATCAAATACAGAAGTTTTCAGAACAGTCTTGATGTGCACCTGCTGAAGGACTGTAGTACTCAAGTAAAGCTAGATATGTGGAATAACAAATACTTGCCATTATTACAGATAATGCCCATAGAACTTCTCCATAGAGTTTCCAGGTTCCAGAGTGCTGGTTGAATTTTTTTGGATCTCACTGCAGGGCGACAAATCTCAAGGTGGCTGGAGCTGGAGGAAGAGAAATTTGATTCTGACTTTAAAGCTTGGGCACCCATGTAAAGACTGGTGTATTTTTATTACAGTCATTCCTCCACATTCACTAGGGTTAGGGGCACAGGACCCCCATGAAATGGAAAAACTGTGAATAACTGTAAGCCCTCCCAAACCATATTTAACACAAAAAAAAGTTATGATCACAATATTCAACCCACCATGGATTCCTTTGAGGCACCAGGGCTCCTTCACAGGGCAAAAGTGGGTGACTGGTGGGGCTTACTGCCGCCTCCACCGTTGCCCCACACCATTTTTAATGGGGACTTACCAGCCTGTTTGCCAATTTCTCAGTCTCACAAGGCTTGCAGGCCCTATTAAAAATGACATAGAGAAGTAGCAAAGATGACAGCAAATAATCCGTGAATAATCAAATCCACAAAAGTGAAATCCACAAATGTAGAGGCTGACTGTATTCTATATAGGCATCGACAAGAACTAGTGTGGGGTGGTGGTTTGACTATGGACCTTGGAGACCAGGTTTGATTCCCCACTCAGCCGTGGAAATCCATTGGGTAACCTGGGCACATCACACACTCTCAGTCCCAGAAAACTGCATGGTAGGTTAACCCTAGGGTCACCATAGTTCGAAACAACTTGAAAGCACACAACAACTGTACCTCAGTTAACAAAGTAGATGTGTTCCTGAACATTGCTTTTTTAGCAGAAAATCTGTGATCGGAGGGAGAAGTAACATGGCAAGAATAGGGATTGATTCCTAGACTACCAAAACAAAGAAACAAACCAACACTTTTTATTAAAAACTAATGATACCTACCTGTGCAATGAAATATCAGGTAAACCTTACATGAATAAACAAAAACATTTTGAATAATTTTGCAAAGCTTCTTCCAAAATGTATCCAGAGATAACTTTTTATTTCACCAGCCTCCACTTTTCTTAATTTTTTCATTTTGGTGGCTAAACATATAGATCTGCAATCTGTACTTAAAAAAAAAATCTAGTGTCTCCTTTTTCTCTGTTTTACTGTATAGACAGGTTCAGTAAGGGATTCTGGAAGCAATTGCCATTTATCTTGCCTGTTATAGGCAGTCACACATGGCTGCAGTACGACAGAATATTGCTTTTTCTAGCTCAAGCTTCACTGCACTGCTTACTGCAAACAAACTGCTGCAACCTGCCACCTGAATTCTGTCACTCTAGCCCGCCTTCACTACTGCCCAATGCTGAAACTGCTTTAAAAAAAAACCCTCTTAGCTAAATAGGACTAGGAAGAAAAGGCAGGGGCATAAAAAGACTTTACAAAAAGGGACATTTACTGTCAGAGGCTTTGCTAACTGAGGTATGCCTGAGGTATGACTAGATATGTTCTAAATATTTGTTTAGGGGTGACACAGGAAACTGACATTATCTGTCTCAGTCCCCTTCTCTCTGTCTGTCTGTCTCTCTGTTACACTCTCATACACACTCATACTATTTTGCAACAGTTACACAAGGAGCCCAGCCTCCTGTGAGTCCACAATGCTCCATATGTTGGTTTAGGTCCTGAAATGTTATGGAGTGGAAAATTATTGACCCAGCAATCTTAATCCCCAAATAAGCTGGGAAAATGGTTGAAATGGGGAGTCGAGCCATAAATGGCATGGGGAGACATCTTTATGCTATATCCTGCACTCCAGTTAACAGCCATGATCCAACCAGCGTGCAGCTTTATGCTACCCCCTAACCTGATTTAAAGAACATCCCTCCCATTCATTTTACTCTGCAGGAATGCTTTCTTAAGCTATCTGATATAGGGGCCAACGGTATTTTTTTCTCAAAAAGTAGCAGTATATTTGTGTCTGTTGGCTACAACAATTTCTTTCTTTCCTGGAAACTCCTAGGAATTAGCAACTGATGGCTTTCAGGCTCGCACTAATCCATGGATCACCAGTTAGAGTGGCACTGCTCTGTCACAACCAGAATATAAAACACCACATAAGTTAACTTGGTATAGGATATTGTGATTATTCCACCAGTGAAACAGCAGTCGATCTTCCTCCATCATTTGTAGTACCTAAAGGCACAATATCCTGACTGATCTTTGAACCTACAACATCAGCTCTTGTTAGTACTTGGATGGGAGACCACCAGTGTCTGCCAGGTGCTGTAGGCTATATTTCAGAGGAGGAAACTGGCAAAACCACTTCTAAGCACTCCTTGCCTAAGAAAACCCTGTGAAATTCAAGGGGTCACCATAGGTCTAGAAGTGGCTTGAAGGCGTAGCATACACACAGGTGTTCAGCATTTTAATGCTTAGTATAAAGCCTGAAGTTTTGTTTGTACTTGCTTGTTCATAAAACAGTCATCCTTCCACATTTGCTAGGGTTAGGGGCACAGGATCCCTGTGAAAGTAGAAAACCATGCATAACTCTAGGCCCTCCCAAACCGTATTCAACACACAAAAAAGTTTGATCACCATATTTAACCCACCATGGATTCCTTGGAGGTATCAGGGTTCCTTCACAGGGCAGAAGTGAGTGGCTGGTGGGGCTTACTGCCACCTCCACTGCTGCCCCACACCATTTTTAATAGGGATTTACAAGCCTCATTCTCAGTTTCTCAGTCTCACGAGGCTTGCAGTCCCTATTAAAAATGGCATAGGGAGGCAGCAGAGGTGACAACAAATAATCCGTAAATAATCAAATCTGCAAAAGTAAATCCCACAAATGTGGAGGGACTGTACTGTGTTGCTATGAAGTCATACATGTAGCAATTATTGTAGAAATGAAGAATTAATAGATGATTCATTTAATGATTTGCTCTGTGATTTAGGCAAGGCTTTGACTAAGAATAATAATAAAAAAAGAAAGTCAGCTCTTTCATCAGTAACTTTATATTGTGCTATCTGCATAAATAACTGTGGAATAATATAAGCAGAAAGACAGATTCTTCCCCCTCCCCTGAGGAACTTTGAGTATACAATGATGATAAACACTTCAGCAATTGACGGAATGCCTTGCATTATTTAACCACTTGTAATCAAATAGGGGAAATGAATTTACTATTATTTTAAAAAATAAACTTTCTCTGGCTTATTGCATCTGTTCTGTAGTGATGATTCTCTACTTGGATTTAAACACAATTCTTGTTCCTGTAAATTTAATTAGGATGTTTCTTAGAACTCCTTCTACACTGTCTCTTAACCAACCAGAACATTAGAGAAATGTATCTGCAGCCATTTCCAGGATAAGATGAATAGTCTAGGCAGTAAATCCTAGAAACTAAATGAATCAAGTACTTTTATTGTCAGCCAAAATTACAGTTGTAAAGAAGCTAATTATTTAAATATAGTCTCAAGAGGTAATAAATTATTTCTTTGTTTTACTATTAAATGGCTGTTGGTCTTTAATGACAAGAGCATTCATTCCACATTTTAGAATAATAGATACTTAAGTTCTTCGTGTGTTTCTTAGGATTTCTTGCTTCAAGAAGCAAAATAGATTTTTAAAACAATGACCATTTCCGCACTACAGTGTTAAAGTGCTGCTATTCCACTATCAACCTCCTATGGAATTCTGGGGTTCGTAGTTTAGGGAGGGGACTTCAAATTCTCAGCCAAAGAGCTCTTTGGTCTCAGTAAACTACAAACCCCAGAATTCCACAGAGCATTGAAAGTGGAATAGCAGCAGTTTAACACTGTAGTGCGGAAATGGCCAATATTACTTAGCCCTCAATATGTGTACATGAAACTACTTTCCTTGAATTTAAGTTTCCTTGAATTCAATCCATTTAAGTTAGGACTAGAAGAATATTTTAGCAGCTTTTAGATTAACTCAAGTTAAATTCTACATATGATGTGTTCAGGAGCTTATTAACATATCTGGTTTTGGGCTCTGTCAAAATAGCCAATGTGGCAATGTAAATTAAACACTTGCAGATGGAAAAGTCAAGAAAAAAAGAGATGAGGATCGTTTGCATTGGTGTGAAGTAACCAGAGCTTCTCTATGCTACTAATTGTGTTTCCATTTGATTCTCATTGTCAGCCCAATAATTATCATAAATTTCTGTAATGCTCCATTGTGATCCAGATTGTCAGACATGATGGCTTCAGATTCAAAATGCCATATAGATGTGTGAGTTCATATGAGGCATGCACATGTCTTCCATAGCAACATTAAGAATCTTTTAAATAGTTCAGATGGTATGAGTCTCATGTGAGTTCTTAATAAGTTTAGTAAATAACAGGAGAATTCAAGTGAGTTTTGCAGTAATTTAAATTCCTTGATTCTCTGGTATTGTTATTGCTAGGTGTTTTGTGTGTTTTAGTGTAGTGCTTCTTAAGCTGTGCAGTGTGGGGGACTGAAAGGCCTTTTTCCTCCAATGTGTCAGAGACCCATGCCATATGTATGACTATTGGCTAAAACATTCTAAAATATATTCTAGCCTGTTGGCTAAAATTTTTCTTTCCTTCTTGGAAACTCTCCAGGGATTGGCCTCTAATGTCCCACAGATCACCACCAGTCCATGGATGACCACTTTAACTAACACTGTTGTATTGTACTTTATAACAGAACTGTATTGCTACCTAGTTTATATAGATTTGTTGTATGGTTTACTTTTCACTTTTTCTACCATTTGGAGTTACACTCTTAGATCTCTTACGCTATTATATAAAGAATTAATATGGGCAGGGATACAGATTTGGAACAGTACAGGAATTGGGATGTTTTTTAAAAAAAATATCAAATGAAGTATTCTTTGTGAGGGTTTTTTTCTTCCTAATGCTGAACTATTAAGCACTGGAAGAGTAAGCTGTCTACTTGCATAATTTCAAAAGCAATGAGGCTGACCAAGAGACAATCAATGTATTTTTGAAAGTGCCAATAGATTTCTTCTTCTGTTGAATTCTTCTGTCTCCCATTCAATTGCTGTTTCAAGATTACTGCCTGAAAATCGCTGCAGGTTGACTGGTTCCGAATGTTTTCAGACAAGAACATTAGCCTTTAAATCGGTATGTAAGCTGCCTTTTAAAAATAAATGAATGAGCTTGTGAAATAGCGTATTGGAAGCTCCAAATAGGCTCTTGTCTTTTAAAGGCACATCTCATTCAGAAGGAGCATCAACATAATTGTCACGATTTTCATTTTAAAAAGAGAGCAAGAAATCTTGGCAAAAGTATAAAAACTTTCTGTTGCTTGTCTGGCTTGCAGCCTAGCACTAAATATTTGTTTCATAGATTTCCTACCAAAGACAGGAAACTGATTAACAAGTAAATGAATGCATTTAGGTTGTCATGTCATGCCAAAGGAGACACACCTTCAGTAGCACATGAGTTAGATAATGAAAGGCATAAAAGATGTAACAAATAAAAGAATTAAAAACAACTTCTAGAAAGGTAAGATGGGATGATGTTTTAAATTTAGCACTTGTTGGTCAGGATGGGCTCTTTACATTTAATTTTCTGAGGTCCAGTACTTTGTTTTCATTTTTATGCCACAGGCATTGTATCAGAGGATGTTTGACATTCAATGTCTCTAGTTTTGATATAACACAATTATATGCAACTATGTTGTATGTTTAAAAGGGAATTTCTGAAAAGACGACTTGCTGCCTAGTCTTTTAAAAACTAAAATCACAACAAATCTTGGAAATTACAAAACCACTTTTTTAAAAATCTGTGGGAACTATAAGGAGAACCATGAAAAAAATTGTTTTCTGCATGTTGTAATCTAGCGAAGTAGTGAGCCATTCTTTCAGAGTTCTTATCCAATTAAATGTGCCATTAGAAGCAGCTGCTTTAGACCAATTTTGTTAAAGGCAGCCTTTGGAAATTCCTGTCCTAGATACTCATGATGTGTTTTTTTATTCAATACTGATTTAAAATAAACTTTGGTGATGGCTAAAGTACTGTACTCAAATTTGTCTCATTTAAAAGATTAAAGTTTTAAAGCACTAAAGTACATATGACATGATGGCAATGAAAGGTGGCTCATGGACTAAGCAGAGGTGCCCCTTTCAGTTCAGAGTAAGGTGACTCCTATTTAGTCCATGAGCTGCCATTGATAGCATCTGTGTTTGGACATCAGTTTCATAATTAATATTACAGTAAGAGTGGCCTTTGAAAATACATAAGTGGCAAAGGTCTTAGAACCGGAAATGATCTGAAATAACTCCTAAGCCAGAAGAAATAAAGTCTTATCACCATAACACTTAAAGTGTTACAGTTCTCTGTATCCGTTATGGATGCATTTGCCAAACATTTTGAGGGCAAAACCATTCATTTTCATGGCAGCTTAAAACCACTACAGTGTCTTTTGCAGAGTTCAGTTGATTGTCTTGTTCTGTATTCTCGGTTGTTTTGCTTTGTGGAACCTGGCCATGTGACAAGTTGCTTGTCTCTGTGGAAGCCACCAAGTACTCTTCCAGCTTTCCTTACTCATCATGGATAAATTCTTTGATATATGCTATTATGTTAGATGACTTCAAAGACAATTTTCCAGGAACGGTAAAGTGTTAGACCTCCAGTATTTTCAGCAGTTAGTATGCTTTTGGCACTCCTTAATCCTGATCTACTGACAATCATTCTAAAGTTCCAAACAAATAATCATTTGGCATATTAAAATTTTTGATTCGTGGCTTGGAAGACTTTAAATATAGTTTTGTAGAATACAGAAGAGTACACTGTATCTTAATTCATTGGTAATTGGAGAAACAAACTTTACTAATGCTGCTATTCAGTCTCTCTGTATTTAAAGACAATATTTAAGGGTTTGACTTTTGACAGGCACACAAGCAGGGAAAGTGGCTTGGACTACTAATAACCATAGTGTTAATAAGTACATTACACATCCAAGGTATTATTTCTTCAAAGCAGTCCATATTGAGGAAACACACAGGAATGTAATCAATTTAAACAGTTCTTGATCTTCCTTTTAATTTTCCACTCCCTGAACCCTCTGGTTCTCCTAATGAAAATCTGTGCTAAAAAATGCAATTAAGTAAGGTCTGGATTAAAGTCTACATTTTAAAACTCTCAGGACAGAAACAAAAACATACACTTATGGTTCTGGTAGAAGTCTAGAAGATAGTGAATACAGTGGTATTTTTCAAATCACCGCTTCATGAGTTCTGACACTTTGCATGTATTAGAAGGAATCCTGTACTGTTTTTATTATTTATGAACAGGTGTTAATAAATCAAATGCTAATAGTGGTTTGATTGTTGGACTACAACCCTGGAGACAAGGGTTTAATTCGCTGCTCAGCCATGGAAACCTGCTGGATGAACATGGGTGTGTCATACAATCTCAGCCCCAGAAAACCCTCTCCCTTTTTGCATGCAGTTTCTTATGCGAGAAGGCCCCTTGAGCATTGCATAAACGGGAGGAGTGGTCCATACGACACACTCCCATTTACGCGACGCTCAAGAGCCTAAAGCGGACTGCGCACGCACCTTTTCATTTTCAGCTTCAAGCCGAAAATGCTGTGCGGTCACGCAAGGCTGCTGGGGCCCTCGCGCACTTACCTGCCCAGCGGTGTGTCGGACAAGCGGGCCGGTCACACTTCCTCCCCCAATGCAGCCTACAGCTCCCAGGCTGCACTGCGGAAGGAAGGGGCAGGGCACTCGCACAATGGTCACGCAACCAGGAAACCAGCTGCAGGAGAACGGAGGAGCGATGTGAGTGCCTTGCGCAAGAGGCCGCTTGCGCGAATGGCACCCCCCACTTCTGCGAGCAGATAATGTGCGGAAAGGGGGCCTGTGATAAGGTGTGCCTTAGGGTCACTGTAAGTCAGAAATGAATTGAAACCACACAATGATAAATCAAACTTTCATATTTGGATTTAAAAATTATCCATACCATATACTCAGATTATCTGGTTGTGGATTAATTAACTGTTCCTGACTGCAGTTTTGAAATCAGCATTTTTGTACAAGGAATTTTTTTTTTTTTATTTAAGAAGACAAGTAAAATAGCCTTTTACTGTTATCCCACTCCTTAGTTTTGCTCTGCTCCATCAGCTAGCTGTCAAGTACTTTAGAGGTGTTAGTTTTGCACATGTTGAAAATGTAATGTTTAAGAAATCTTTAATATGCATATCTGCACATATGCTTTTACATTTGTGTAACCATACATGGTTTGTGTAATATTTATTTTGTTTGGCAAAAAACAGTTATAAATGGCTGGTGTCCAAATGAATGTGAAGTGCAAAAATAATCCTGTTTTATTAATTTTGGAAAGATGACAGATTTGTAATCTCCAGGTGCTACAGAACTCATGATATTTCTCCTCTTTTTTACCTTTTAAAATTACTGATCTTTTATTAGTTGCACATTTTGAAGACACTTTATACTGAAAAGAAATAAGAAATGGAATTCAAATATAATTGTGATGTGTGTGTTTATGCCTTCAAGTTGCCTGTCGACTTGTGGCGATGCCATGAATGTCATAGGTTTTTCTTAGGCAAGGAATACTCAGAGATGGTTTTGCCAGTTCTTTCTTCTGAAATATAGCCTACAGCACCTGGCAGTCACTGGTGGTCTCCCATCCAAGTACTAACCAGGGCTGACTCTGCTTAGGTTCCAAGATGAGAAGAGATCTGATGCCTTTAGGGTACATTATTGTAAATCCGTAAAGGTAATGATTACTACATCCATTGGTTTGTGAATAGTCTCTCTGCTTGTGCAATGTGATCTTTACTTTTTTTCCTGCTGTACAGCATCCTGTACCTCCCAAGTCTTCAGAGGTCTCTTCATCTCTTTAAAGCAGATTTTGAGGGCAGCTGGGGTGCTGGCTTCCCTGTTCATGTGCCAGGAGTTTTTGTATCAGTGGGAGAATTAACTGGACGTTACCGAAACGTTTTGAGTAGTTTCAGTAAGGTGATGAAATTTAGCACTAGTTGTGAAAAATAGTGTGGACTTCACTTTTCAGGTATAAATGTACGTATGGGGCAAAAATGAAGTCTAAATATGGGTAGGGGGGTTTCTTACCCACTGATTTCTCACTGCACAATGCTTTTTCTTTATATCTTCTCTGCTTAATAATGTAGGGAGGAAGAGCTAGTCAGACATAGTCATGTTAGAATGAGAGCAAGAATTTGTAGGCCGGCCAAGTTACTGCTTAGGAAGGAATGTAGAGTTAGCCAGGTTAAAGCAGTAAGCAGCCAGGCAGAAACAGAGCAGTGCTGTATTTTACCCTCCCTTCTAGTTTGCAAAAATGCTGAATAGCACACCTGTTTTTGCTGTGTGAATCAACAAGTTTGAATTTGTTTTAACAGATCCCCTTCTATAACAAAACAAGATACCTCCATTTTAAGGTGTTTAATTAAGATGGGATTAACAATTGACTTGTGGAATTTCTAGGTTTTTGTTCATGAAATTGTATCTTAGAAGAGTACGTATATATGTGTGCTTATCTTTGAAAGTGATTAATTTGTAAAGTTGTTTTTAAAACATGTAACTTGCTCTTAGAGCCAGTGTGGTGTAGTGATTTGAGTGTTGAACTATGATCTTGGAGGCCAGGGTTCAGTTTCTTGCTCAGCCATGGAAGCCCATTGGGTGACCTTGCACAAATCACACATTCTCAGTCCCAGAACACCTTGTGATAGGTTTAGCTTAGAATCGCTTTGAGTCAGAAATGACTTGAAGGCACACAATAGCAACAGCAACAACAACCACAAGAACTTGTTCTTATATTGATTCCCCATAGTTCTAGCACACTAACAAGCTTATTCTGCTGGCTTTTAAATGCATGTTTCAATATTGGCTTGTCTGCTGCAGAATTTTGTGTTTTTGGTGTATGATTGGCTTACATCAAGTGTTTCTCTCCCTTTTGCTTCTAGTCACCTGAAAATGTGAACAAAACACTTAAATCATTGCAAGCAAGTTCAGGCTGTCTGGACTCTGCCTTGGCTTGGTAGGACTTGTGAGGAGGTGGCTTGGGTGGCTGGGTTCAGGGTCTAGTCAGTATGCCTTTATATGCCTGCTGTCTTTAAAGAGACTAGTGTGCAACCACTCCTGAAAAAGCCCTTCCTAGATCCAGTGGTTTACAGCAACTGCTGCCTGCATAATTACACCCTTTGAAGCAAACTTTTCAGCACCCTGTGAGGGAAGGTGTTTGAAAGAGTGAAGGTGGCACCTTCATGAAACTGTTTGTGGATATAGATCATCTAGACCCATTTCAGTGTGGTTAGAGGCCTGCTTTGAGGACAGAATTATGCTTGGTTGCCCTGATAGATGCTCTTCTCAGGAGAGAGAGGGGAAGGACAACCATGTTGCATCTCTTTTTTCTTTTGGGTACCATCAGTCATTTACATCCTCCTGGGCTAGCTTTACGAGGTTGGAATGGGGAAACTGTGTTCATCTCCTACTTGCAGATCCTAAAAGTAGCAATGGGAGATTGTATCTGTGCTTCTTGACATTTGAGCGTTGGTATGTTGCAGGACACAGTCATTTCCCCAGTTTGTTAAAACTTCTTTGTGAAACCAGTGAGAGCATTTATTAGGAAATACAGGGTAGGGTAAGCAGTATACTACTCATCTATATTATTCTTACATCTGATTCAGAGAGGCTGTGGATAACTTGGACTAGTGCCTATAATCAGCTGAGGCTGAGCCTTAGAAAGATGGAAGCCTTGTAGATAAGTAGGTTCTTTGCCCAAGAAGCTGAGTAATCTACCTGTCTTGGGTGGGGTTATTGTCCTATAGGAGCAGGTACATAGACAGAGTACTCTTGGATTCATCTCTGTCCCTTCATGTCCAAATAGCTTCAGTGGCAAACAACTCCTGTTAACAAGAACAATAACTGCAATCATTCCATGGTGTAGTTAGCCTGACCACGATGGTTGCTCATCATTGGTAACCTCAAGTATGAACTCTTGCATTACTATCTATGTGAAGCTATTTTTCAGCTTGGTTTAAGATTTGCAAATAGTGCAGTGGCAACAGCTAGACTTTTAACCATGTGCATATGATTCCTATACGGTGTGATAACTGAAGCCCTTGTCAGAGCTGCTGCTGACGAGCAGCAGCTGTTGGTCCCTGTGGCTCTGGCTGGAGATGAGTCCTGCAGCTCAAGAGCTCCCCCTGCTCCCATGGACCAAGCAGGCTTGGATGTTCCTCTGTTTGCTTCTTTAGGGCAACAGGGATCTGATTCTGAAGATGGTTTGGAGCCTGTGCCAATCAGCCCACAAACAGGGCAGAGACTCACGATTGCTGGGAAAAAATATGAATTAGACTGTGATATAGGTAATACAACAGACATTAATGAAGACAGATGGTAAATAAGATCAGAGAAGGAAGTAGAAGGGTGTAAATAAAAGAAGAAAGTATGTGAAAGTGGATGATAGGAGTGTGATGGGTGGTAACCAGATGGAAGAATGAAGGAACGACGGAAGATTTTAGACAGGGATTGGAAGGAGTATGAAAAGATGGTTTTGGAAAATAATGTCTGTGATTTGAATGTTAATCTGTTTTTGTAATTTAAGATGTAATAATAAAATATATTTAAAAAATGAATAAACATCTCCCTTTATAAGTTTCAGAATGTGACACATAATTCTCAGTGTGCATGCCTGTAGAGTGCTAGCGGTAGCTTTTGGGGGAAAATACTGACCACCTAACCTTTTACTGATCCTAAAATTGTTTCTTGAAAAATTCACTTGTTGATATTTGTTCCTGGTTCAGGTGAAACATCATCGTTTGTCGTTACAGTCCTTCCTCCACATTTACAGGTCTGACTTTTGCAAATTTGATTATTTGTGAGGCGTGTATGTGCCTTCCCTCACGTCTCCTCCTCCTATTCCCTTGCATTTTGCCAGGTGTGGAGGAGGAAGGCAAGCATTCCCAAGCAAAGGAATGGAGGGAAGGCACATTCATAACTTCCTTCTCCCCTCCAGAGCTCCTCCCTCCTATTTCCATGCATTTTGCCCCGGTGCAGAGAACTTGTGGTGAGGAGTTATTTTTCCACTTTTGTGAGGGTTCTGCACCCTTGTGAAAATGGACGGGCTTCTGTACATATTTATGTCAGGTTTCAGGTATACTCTTAATGCAGAGGTTGAGCTATAGGGGGCTGCCAGATGGCAGGTGGAAATCAAGAATATTGGAGTGAGAAGTCAGAGCCAAGGAAGAACCCAAAGCCTGGAAAAGATCCTGGCCAAAGAGGAAACCCTTTATAGCTCTTCCTGTTTGGGTGGATAGGCCAATCCAGAGCTTGAGAGCACTTAAATGCCCATAAATATGCTCCAAAGTGGAGTTTTGGTAGATCATCACAAGGGGGAGCCATACACAGGTCTGTGGATTTTTGGTTATCTCTCTGGTTCTCGGGTGTTCCTGATGCCTGGCTTGGATGGCAAGCACAAACTCACGGTTGTCAGATCAAAGAAAATGTCTATCTGCCTTGCCTGAAATAGGACAAAGGCTAAGGAACAGCTGGCATGAGAATGGAATGGTGAATGAGCTTAAGGTATTTCTCTGGTTATTCATGTAATGTTGAACTACAGATTGCTGTTTTGTCTGAACCAGTGATAAAGCTGTTATTCAGATTTACCAGTTAAAGGAGTGAGCTCCAGGCTTTCTTTGTTTGTTTAATAGTTAAGTATGACACAGGTTCTATTTGTCTGCTAAATTTGCTTTTTCAGATATCAGGTAAAAGTACAGGGGTTTTTTTTCTTTATAAAATCAATATTTGATCTGAATATTTGCTGATGTCCACTTAGATCGTTGTAGATCAGAAATATTGGATGTATGCCAGGAATTTTGAAAATTAAAAAAAAAGCATGTAGGATCAGTAAAAGAAACTTTATGAAGACAAGGAGCTCTGGTTTCCAACAAAGCAATAAAGTTCCATTGGACATGGAATTTTCCCATTGGACATGGGAATAATATCTGTCAAAATTGAAAGCAATATTTTTTTCACATTAAACATGGCATATTAATGAAAATACACAGAATTTGAGTAGAAAAGGCTCCAAAGTGTTTAACATACTTTTTTTTTGGTTTCTGTTATTTTACAAATATGCAATTGGAGAGACTTGTAAACTTTGGAAGATATATATCCTTGCATTTATTCATTTAAGGCAACACTCTGTTCCAGAATTATTCAAAATTGAATTTGTCATAATAAAATTTCATTATAACTAATAGTAAGTAATAAGATTTTTATTATGCTTCTGTATATATGGAAGTAGGCTATAGCATTTACAATTTGTGTGCCTGTTTCCTAGAATGCTTGTGGAAGTCCATCCTATACCCTTGATTTTGGTTCCCCAACCAATTTTTAGTTTCAGGTTCTATCTAACTTGCTTTTCTGATAATGAACTGGTGTCTTTGTACCCAAAATGGGACCACTGGGAAAAAAGAAGGTAGTACCTGTTTATAGTCAGAGGAATGCTGAGATTTGCAGATAGAGGAGTTGATCTGCACTGATAATTGCTTTGAATTTAGATAGCAAAAGAATCATGGCTGTCTCTGATTACCATAGGTTTTATTTCTCTGGTGTCATGGTTCCTATAGGATGCAGGATGGAAATTTGGAGATAAAACTAAGAACTTTTTTGGGGGGGAAATGAAATTTCATCACTTATAAATCATGGCTTTTTCAATAATAGTTTTTATTTCCAAAGCCTTGTTTCCTTGGATGACAAAAGAATGAATGCATTCACTAGATATTACATAAACAGAGATGGGAGAGGGCAGACAAAAAACGAGTGTGGTGTATGTTAACTATAAACTGTTTTTAAAGAACTTCTAAGTCTGTTGCTTGTTCTCATTATTGGCTGTGAGGAAACTGAGTAATATAACCATACAAAGTTAAAAATGCATTCCCTCCATAAGGCTGATATAAAGTTATGAAACAGTTTAGAGAAACATGCTGTTTCCTTGAGTATTAATGCTTAGCGAGTATTCATACAAAGTCATGTATGATTTCCCCATTAAAACTTAAATACTTTTATTAGTCTCAACTAGATTGGAGGCACTGGATCAGTGGAAACTTGGTAAGGCAACATTTGTGTAAGGATATAAAACTGATGCAGTGTATTTAGTTCAGTTGGGGCCAACAGTTGGACTGAGGTGTATTTTTGCATGTGAATTGTTGCATCTTTCATTTTTATTTAATGCCTGGAATAAGAAAAGGCAGAGAATATGGGAGATAACAATATAAAGTTCTTTTTGTGCTTAGCAAGAAAGTTGTAGCTCACTAGCTGCTTTACTTCATGTGTTTTGTTTCCTGATGCTTTTGAATATGGTAATGGATCAGGAAGACCAGGGTTCTGATCCCCATTCAGCGATTGTTACTCACTTGGTGATTTTAGGCAGGTCACACTCTCTCAGCCCAAAAGAAAGGCCATGACAAAGTTGATAAAATCATGCCAAGAAAATTCTAGCATAGGGTCACCCTAAGTTGGAGTCTCCTTGAAGGCACTCAACAACAGCAACAGCAAAACAGTACAAACTGAGTCAAGGTTTATTTATAAGATGTATACACTGCTTTGGAACTGAATACAGTGGCCCCTCCACTTTCGTGAGGGTTTGCGGTGCTGAACCCTCACAAAAGTGGAAAAAAGTACAGATAACTCTAGTGCCCCCCTCCCATTCCCTTCCAGAGCTCCTCCCTTCCATTGGAGTTCATTCTCCATGTCCAGGCAAAAGCCAAGGGAATGGGGATGGAAGGCATGTGTGTGCTTTCCTTCTCTACATGTGGTGCTCCTCCATCCCATTCCCTTGCCTTTTGCCTGAGCGTGGAAAAGGAAGGCACATGCTCCTGGGCAAAAGGCAGAGGAATGGGAGGAGGAGAACCGGGAGGTGGAGGCTCATGTGTGTCTCCCAAATAGTCGAATTCATGAAGGTCAAACCTGGAAACATGGAGGCAGGACTGTAATCCTCAAGGAGCGGGTTATAGCAGGTGGAACAATACATTAAAAAAGAGAGAGATGATAATATTGTTGTGTGCCTTCAAGTTGTTCTGATTTAAGGCACTCCCAAGGTGAATGTATCACAGGGTTTTCTGGGGCTGAGAGTGTTGACATGGCCCAAGTCACCTTTCAGATTTGAAACCTGGTTTCCAGGGTTGTAGTCAAACGTTAAAACCACTACGCCATGATGGCTCCTGAAGATGAAGATACTCCTCTTCGAATGTTTGAATGGCTATTGATGACATAGGTGGTGGATGAAATTCAGTTTTCTTAGTTCCAGAGTGTAGGACCAGTGGATTCAAATTACAGGAAAAGTGATTTTGCCTACACATTGTGAAGAAATTTCTAGTGGTACAGGATGTATTGGGGGGAGGTAGACTTGCTTTCATCAGAGAACTTTAAGCAGTTGGTCTAGATAACTTTGAGCTGCCTTCTAGCTCTTTTTCTAGCCTAGGGTAGATTAATTTAAATGAGTAGGTCTTGTTAGTCACAATTAATTTAAAACCCATTAATTTCATTTAATCTATTGTACATAATGCTAACATTGGATTTAGCTATTATTCCATGAATATGATAGGTAAGTGTGAATGTGTAATTGGAGGGGCATGGAGCCAGTGACCCTTTTGATGTTATTTGAGTACTGTCATCTCTAACTTTCAGTGATGTTGTCTGCAGCTGATGGCATTTGACTCTGATAACTTCTGGAGGGCCACAAGTTCCTCCTCCCATCCCTGATTTTGCTTATTTTAAGGTAAAGATTTTAAAGAATTGGCATATCTTTTCATAGTAATCAGAAATCACATTCTTTTTAGATGATAGTGTGAAATAGTTTTTCTATCAACGGTTTCTGGTAACCTTACCTAGCTCCAATCATGTGCTGATTTTGACATCAAGGCAAACTATCAAGGCACACTGTCAAGAGAAGAATATATGTGGAGCAGGTGGTGTGCAATACATTTCATGTCTTTCAACTATGATTGGGGGTTCTGTGTTCTCTGAATGAAGCCCTAGTTATGTACCATTGCTGCAGATGTGTCGGTAACAGTATTGGTCTTTTGTCACTGTGTGTGACATTAATCCTTCCTAATGCTAAAACAATGAGTCAAAAAGATTAGAAGGTTTACCGAAGTGTTAAAACTGTCTGTGTCTATTGATCTCAGTGTTTATCCTCAGGCAAGACATGTCAAAGTCTCTTGTAAAGCTTTGTCAACCAGCAGCTTTTAAGTCTGCTGCTAACCTTAGACAAATCAAATGCACATATGCACAAATGCTGTCTCCAGCATTTGATAACATTCTGCTGATGTTTAAATCGTAATATGACCCGAAAGAAAGCTTTTGCTGGCTCTGGCCAAGGAAACATGGAAACTTAGATTTGCATCAGGGAAGTAAATTGGGCTGGTTCTCTGTCGACAGCTGATGGGCCACTGGAGGCATCTGTCTCTTGTGATGAGCTAGTCAGGGTAAATTCTGAGTGATTCCAACTGCCATTGTGTCTTTCCTCCTCCTCCTGGCCTCCACAGAGATTCTGAAGGGAAGCTCAAGTCAACTATCTGGTCAATAGCTGATATTGCTGAGACCTATATTTTATTTCTCTTGCTGAACATCCTCTTAGCCCTAGGGGACTGTTGCCTGCTGCTGCTCACCAGCATACACATATTACATGTCATAACACACTCATGTAATGCTTGTCCAAGTCTCTGTGAAATTTGAGTTAGCTAAAATGGCATAATGTTTTGCAGATGGGGAAATCCAGTGTTTAAAACAGAATTAAAGTCCTCCCTCCACATTCATGGGTTTGACCTTTGCAGATTTGATTATTCACAAGGCACCTGCTTGTCTCCCCCCACTTTTCTTCCTCCTGTTCCCTTGCATTCCTCACCCTAGGCTTGCCAGGCCTGTGTTTAAATAAGCATTTTTTTCCCCGTGTGGGGTGAGCAAAGCCTCCTCCCACTGCTGGAGGTGTGTCCTGTCAGCCATGTGATTGCACATTTTGCTGTGTAATGGCTGATGATTGGTCAGATGCTCTTTGTTCCTACTCTTCCTTTCTCAAGACAGTGACTAGAAGTAGCTAGAACACCAGAATTCTACTTTTCTCTGTCTAAGGGGAAAGTACCAGAAAGCCAGGCCAGAGACAAAGGAATGGGATGGGGGAAGCTCTGAAGGGAATGGGAAGGGGCTTGCAGGGGGTAGTTATTAGCAGTTTTTCCACTTTTGCAAGGGGTGTACACACCAAACCCTTGTGAATATGGAGTGGCCACTGTATAAGGTATGGGAAGCTCATCGTGCTAGAGGCAACTGAGGATTACCTCTCCTCAACAGAAACCATGCCAGCAGATACATACCCTCCAACAGCTCCAATCTGACAGAGACAGTCCTGATTAATCCTCTGTTGTCCCACTTTTTCAGCTTCTTTTAAAAAGTTCCAGTTTCTTTTTGCTTCATCCACTTTCCCCCCTTTCTCCTTAGCTTACTTCCCACTGCTGCAAACTGAGTTTGAACTGAGTTGAAAAGGAGTTTGGACTCGATTAACTCAGTGGAGAAGAGAGGAGAAAAGGATGTGGAATCTTGCCCTTTCCACTAGCTTCAGGCAAAAGCAAACTAGTGCAGCCTCTCCTAGATCGTGTGTTCTTCTCCATCAATAACTTTTGCTCTGTTGATTACATTCTGGTGTTGCTTGACTACATGTGTCCTGGTTTTCATCTACAAAATGTTGGCAGGGCTGCAGGTATATCAGTGCAAAATATTGCCTTAATCTAGTGCCTGCTTGGCAAGTTAAGATTTGCACTGGACTGTTTAACAGTTTGCTTTCCTTGCAGGAACTGTTGCAAAACAAACAAACACAAACAAACAAACAACGATTGAAAATTTATCATAGAAAATGTCTCAGTTGGGAATATATTTGCAATTAATTTCTATTGCTGTGTGTTTAAATGTTGTTTTAATTTTTCCAGCCATATCACTTCATTGATTGTTCAGGGAAGCCTCAACATATATGATCCATAAAAATAAAATATGAGGGCTGTACTGAAGGTAATGCTGTCAGATCATAACTTCTTCATAAGCAACTTGAGACATATGCATCTACATACATGTGTAAAGTAACTGTTGTGTAAAATAAGCTCCAGTAGTGGTGATGTATTAGTACCATCTTTAAACCCACTCATCAAATCCACTTTGAAAAAATCTCTTTTGGGCATTCCCAGTCCAGTGTCTCATAGTGTCTTCCACTTAGCCTACATCATTGAAGTGCCATCCTCAAAGGCATCACATCAGATGTGGCATCACTGAGCATTCCATTTGTGCAAGAACCTGTGATGTTGCCAAAGAAGTGTGGGTTTGTACATTATTGTGGTGTAACTGGATTGCGTTCAGCTGTTTCTGTGGTTTTTTTCTTACGGATGGCCCCTTGAAGTTTATGGAGTAGTGCAGTATAGTGGTCAGTATTCATTTTTGTCTCACACTTGAGGAAATCAAGCAAAATCACCCCCTTGTCATCCTAGAAGACATTGATTATAATCTTCTGTGCTGAATGCTGTCTTTTGAATTCTTTGATCTAGGGGAGGTGAAGTGCCCTCATGGACTGATTTTATGTCTATGGTTCATACAAGCTTGCCCAAATCTCATCACCAGTGCAAACATTCTCCAAAATGGTGTCCCTGTGGGCTTCAAATGCTACCAGCAGTTCTGAATACATGTGTAGTCTTTTTTCTTTCAAATCATCTATTAATTGATGAAGAACCCATTTGGCATACACTTTACTGTATTCAGGGTTGTGGATAATCTGCTTGACCGTACTGTAACCACAGCCAAGTTCCTCAACAATCTTTTGGAAAGCCATATGCCAGTCTGCATGAATCATGTCATTCACTTTGTTTTGGTTGTCATTAATAACTGCTGTCGATGACGTTCTACTGTGTGGTTTGTCTTCAGCATTGGTTTCACCTTCTTCAGACTTCTTCACCCATCTTTGCATATTACTCTTGTCAGCTGTCCCCTCACCATACACATTTCTGAACCTTCTGTGGAATGTTGCCAGCAGTACATCCTTCTTTGGTCAAGAACTTTTGTTTCTGCTTCATATCCATGATAATACAACACCTAGAAATACAGAAACTATGTCAGTCATGCTGCAAGAATTACTCTGTCTTGGATGTAATGGCATCACATTTGGATTAACAGTTTCAGAAGAAACGGTATGCAAGCATTTCTTTCAGTATGACCCTCATACAAAAAGTGTTTCATAATTTTAATGGAAAACTGAGTACAAAGAGACAGTGGATTGAATCAAATGCTGTGCAGGACTTTTCTATGGAGACAGCATTTCTGATTATTTAGGGCACAGTATGCTGTTTTGTTTGATTTCACATTGCCTGTTGTGCTTTTCTGTCCCATATACTTTACCTTTTTGGAAAGGTTACTCTGGCTTTCAGGAGCAGACTGTGGAAGGAGATTGATAAAGATGTGGTGTCCCATTTTGCACAAAGTACAGAGCCTGGTGAATTGAAAAATGACAAATACTTTTACTACATAAATACTTTTAATAAATAAAATAATGTTATGGGGAATCTAGAAATATTAAAACCTAAAACCTTATTTTAGCATGAGGTGTGAGGACTGTCTACTTCATCGGCACCATGAAGTATAATCCTGTACTTTCTGGTACCTGCATGATTTTGGAGATTATAAATAACTGACACATTTACCCGGCATTGCCCAGGATTTTATTTTCCTTTTAAGAATTTACCCAGCTGTGTTCTCCAGTACCTGTAACTTTTCTCCATATTTCCCAATGCAATCTGTATTCAGAGTTGTTAACATACAGAGGTTGGGTTCCTGAGGGAATACATTGTCCTTCTCCTTGCTGCTAGGCCTCATCTCCATAACAACTGGCCTATTCCAGTACCTGTAACTTATCCCCATTTTCTCCAATCCAATCTGTACTGACATACAGAGGTTGGGTTCCTGCGGGAATACACTGTCCTCCTCCTTGCTGCTAGGTATCATCTTCATAGCAACCAGCCTATTCCAGTACTTGTAACTTTTCTCCATAGTCGCTTATCCAGTCTGTGTTCTCTGGTGACATTGAGGTACTGGCTTTTTATTTATTTATTTTGCTTTCTGTTGAATTTGTGCAATGGATTTACATTTTTCTGGCAGCATTTTTTGTTTTGAATTTCAACTTTAAGATTCCTCAGATATGGAACCCATACAATCTACTGTGTGAGGCAAGAAGACCTTGTAACTATGTTGTGTATGTCACTTTAATTTTTCTCACATATGCCTCCCAAATGTTTTCTGGCATCCTTATTGATGGTAGGCCTCATGTCCATAGCAATCAGCCTGAGGCCAAGAGCTTTCAGCTGAGAATTCTAAACTGCCAACCCCAGGATTCCATAGCATCTTCACAGCCAGCCAATCATATGAGGTTTTCACCTGCCTGTCACAGACAAACTCACAGACAGACGTTGACTTTTATATAGTAGAGGAGTTCAGAGGCAACTGAAATGAAACAAAGAATAAGTAATAACTCCCCCTTACACTGGCCGTTCATAAAAGAGTTGTTGGGTAATAACACAGAAAACTTTGCATTGGGGAGTTGAGTACAGTGTGCCCTTCTCTTGCATAACCTCCGCACTCAGGCATGAGCATGTTGCATCTATTGACTACAGTGGGATGCAACACTCCCCCCCACATGCAGGTTCCTGTGGAATGGAACCCCTGCATATAGTAGTACACTGTAGTACTTTAAACTTTTAAAGCAAGCGTGGGTAAACTTACTTAGCAGAAAGGGATTATATGTTGTGGCCATTTTCCTAACTGTCACTTTTTGGCATGCCAGTAGGTTTCCATGGCTAAAGACTCCAGGAATTCTTTTCAATTCAGACTTTTAATGGCACCCCTTATAAGGTTGCCATATTCTAGGTCTCCTGCAATTTTCTTTGCGGATTATGCAGATTTCTTGATCCCTGTGCAAATCATGTGGTAGGCTAGCCTTCTTCTGCTAATTTCCAATTCAAGACCACTTCTTTCAAAGTTTCTTTATGGAGAGGAAACAGAAAGTACATTTTGCTTAGATTGTTACATTACCCAATACATGTTACATTACCAATATAATTACTCGTTAGAATATTTATGTAATGTAGGGTGCACAATCTATGAACAATGAATCACATGTGTCCTTGCACTCTGGAGAATACTTATTTTCCTCCTAATTTTTTAAAATCATCTTTTCTACTCATAGTGCTTCTGTGCCTTTAAGGCTAAGATAAATAACTAGTGTAGGACCAGCTTATGAAATTATCCCTGGGGCTACATCTTTTTTAAAAAAAGTTAATTGTGTTTTTATTTGATTGTGTTTCTCATCAACATTTACCTGCAGATATTCAACAGATACAACTTTCCCAGGAATGAGAATTCCGTCTAGTCTGAGTATGTGGCCAACTGGGTAATATGGCAGCCCTATCTGAAGAAGCCATACTCATCCCTTTGGCAACACTGGACATTGAAGTGTCCATTAGTTGGGTCTTTTGAGTGTACCCTGCCTGTGCAATCAGAAAAAGAGACTGAACAACCATTTAGAGCTCAAGGTTGGGCAACTGTAGAGTGCAGGGCCATTGGTCATCCCTGCATCCCCATGGTCACACCAACATATCTGACACAACTGGCAATATTGCCAGATGACTTCTACTTTCCTTTTTTAAAAATCCTAAGTCACTTCTCAAACTCCCCTCCCCCGGTTTTTGAACTACGTGGGGGCTTGAAAGGTTGCCGAAACAAAACCACTGCATTTTCAATGCTTTTGAACTTTTGGTGGCATTTTTGGGCCATAATAATAATAATAATAATAATAATAATAATAATAATAATAATGGCCTGTGGACTTTTTAATTAAAAATGTTGGCCGTCTAGGAGCTTTGGAGGGTTTCAGGGGTTGCAAAATTGGGTATGCATGAGACCAGAGGACGTATTTTCCCCGCTTGGGTCTAATTCTTGGAAGTTTTTGCAGCAGATAATCTAGATGGACTCTTTTCTCTCAAACCACATTTCTTTGAGCCCAGAGAAACCCATCTTCTTAGGAGGGCTTCTTAATAGTAGGCCTCCTCAGAGATGAAGAAATTAGGGAAGTGTACAAAGGAAATAGAATTAAATTTGGAACAAAATGAAATGAAAAATACTTTCAAATATAAAGAGAAGTATTTAAAAATCAGAGGATTAGAGGAAAAACAAGGAGATGACTTATATAATAGATTGATCCCTGCTAATTGTGCTAATTCATTGATTGGTATATGGAACAGTTGGATTTAGAAGTGGACCAGATCTTCAGAATTAATTCATTAATAGTGAAGAAGAGAAAAGTCCCAAGAGACATAGTAATCTGTTTTGTTCGAGAACAGGTGAAAGAATTGATAATCCAGCAAAGTTACACAAACAATCTAATTATAGATGGAGTAGAACTAAAGATTTTTAAAGATGTACCATCCCAAGTGTTGAAAAGAGGAAGGATTATAGTTTTTTGACCCAAATATTGAAAAAGAAAGGTATTAAATAGAAATGGGGGAAAATTGAGGGTGTCATACTTATATATAAACAGAAAAGATACGTGCTAAACTCAACTATGAAAGCCAAAGAAGTTTTGAGAAGGTTTAAAGAAGATTTAGAGAAAATAGAAAGTAAAGTGTATCCCAGAATGAAACTGGAAGAGATAGCAGATGAAAGAAAGGAGATGGGAAACAATCATCAGCAAAAAATATAACGAAAGGAGCTACAAGTATCTGGGAAGAATCCTTACAACAAGAGAAGAGGACAGGTTCAGAACAAGATGAAGAAGAAATTGATTCAGTATTAGAAGAAGTAGTAGAGGTAGTAGGAGAGCAAAAGAATAATTAAAGAAAGAGGCATATGCTATTGAGCATAACAATTAAAATAATCTCTTGGAATGTCAGAGGTTTAAATTCATTATCAAAGCATGGAAGAGTCTGTCATTATTTAGAAAAACAAAAACGTGATATACTTTGTCTTCAAGAAACACATATATGTCAAATTGATTCAGATTTTTTTAAATAATCCCAAATTAGGAAATGTTTTTTCTACCAACCTGAATAAGAAAAAGAGAGGGGTTTCAATCTATGTAAATAAAAATATAACACAAATGAAATTTTAAAGGATCCTCATGGGAGGTACTTAAGAGTTGAATTAAACATCTTAGACTCAAAAATTTTGACAACAAAGGAGAATTTCATGAAAAAATAGTACAGAAAGTTATGGAAGTGGAACACCAAGAAATAATAATGATGAGAGATTGGAATGGAGTTATTAACCCTAAAATTAATAGAACAACAAACAATAGATATGGGGGGGGAAGTAACCTCCCTGAAATCTTTTTTGAATTAATAGATATTTTAACGCTGACAAATGTGTGGAGAAGATTATATGGAGAAGAAAAAAATGTACATACTATTCGGAATATCATAGGACATAGTCTAGGCTAGATATGTTTTTTATTACTAAGACTTTAAATAAAAAATTACAGAAAATGGAAGCTCTTCCTAGGACTATATCTGATCATGCCCCAATTGTATTGACATTAGAAGATAAAAAACAAGAATATAATTGGAAACTAAAAGATATATTGTTAAAAGATGAGAACATTATAGAAAAAGCTAAAAAAATAACTAAGTTATTTGTCTTTAAGAAACACATATATGTCAAATTGATTTAGATTTTTTACATAATCCCAAATTAGGAAATGTTTTTTCTACCAATTTGAATAAGAAAAAGAAAAACAAAGTTATTTTTTTGAGGAAAATTTAGATAAAGGAACACCTACATCGATAGTGTGGGAAGCAAGGAAAACAATCATGAGAGGCTTTTTTATTCAGCAGGAGATACAGTTGAAAAGGAAAAAAAGAGAAAAAAATATTGAATGAAATAAAGAAATTAGAAGATCAATCCCCATAATGAAAAATTACTTAATGAAATAAGTATTACAAATACAATTGTCGATAATACAGATGGACTTGAAAGAAAATTGAAATTTACTAGACAAAGATATTTCTTTCAAGCAAGTAAAACAAGCCTCCTTTTGAAAAAGGAAAGAGAAAACGATCGATATAGGAGACAGAAGAGGGTCATGAAATACATATAAATCAGAGTAATAAAAAAGTCATTTACAGGTTATTTCCAGAAACTGTTTCAAGATCCAAATACAAGTCAAGAAAAACAAGAAAAGATAAAACAGCATTTAATGGAGAGTAAAGTACCAGAGATCACAGAAGTCCAAAGAAAAGAATTAAATAGCCCAGTTTCAAAAGCGATAGAAGCAATAGCAATTTCAAAAGTAATAGAAGCAATAGCAAGATTAATTGTTGGAAAAGCATCAGAGCCAGATGGATATTCAGCCTTATATTATAAAATATTTCAGGAACAATTAATAGGTCCATTCCAAAGAATAATTAATAATGTAGAAACGGAAGGTGTACCTTCATCATGGGAGGAAGCAAGTATTACATTGTTAAGGAAGGAAGGGAAAGATAATTTAGAAATGAAAAATTGTAGACCAATATCCTTGTTAAATGTGAACTATAAGATATCCTCATCAATATTAGCAGAAAGAATTAAAAAAACCCTCCAGGAACAGATGCACTATGATCAAAATGGCTTCTTACTCAAAAGACTATTAAAAAACAATATTAGATCTGTTATTGATATCATAGAATACTTTCAGAAGCACAGTGAAAAGAAATTAGCACTTATATTTTTGGATGCCGAAAAAACATTTGACAATGTCAGTTGGCCCTTTATGGAAGAAATATTAAATAATGAACTTTATATTAAGAGTTTGTTTAAAATGTAAGAGGAGATTCTGTTACCCTGTTTTCTGGGGGTCCTGGGAGGGATGCCCAAATAACCAAATAAAAACACAAGATGGGGAAATTAACTCGAGCACTCTCGTAAGCTAGTGAGAGGCAGGGTAACTTAGCAGGGATCTTGCAACCGTATGTATACAGCGTCAGGTCAGAAGAGCAGTCAGACAGTTTTAAAATAGTAAAAATAATGGCTTTATTAAAGGACAAGCAACAGAAAAGACACCACAAGCACACAGCTAACTAAGAAATTAGAAATAAGAGTTTTCAGGGGAAATGGGTGATATGACACCTTATCTCGTAGTCCTGGAGAAAAGCGGAGGATTGCGGGAAAGAAAGCTCAGCGCGGTTCACTGAGGGGAGCTCGTCAGCCCGACCGACAGCAAGGCAGCATGGAAGTCCAGAGTGATCCGAATGGGGCAAGAGGTCCGGACGGGGAGAGCGAGCGATGTGAGGTGGACTCGGAATCGGGGACTTCTTTTATAGGGTGGATTGTGCCTACAGGCCATGCCATGCTCGGTGAGAACAAAGGAAATTTGGAGCAGGACAAAAGTGTTGGAAAAGGTCAGGTTTTACATGATTAGCTTAGCGCTGGATAACAATAGTGTAGCCGGTATGCAAATGGATCAGCATTGAGAGGGTGCCGGCTCAGGGCCGTGCATCTTTGTGTAAAGTCGCGCTTAAGCAAGGTGTGTCTGCAAGAAATGGTCCCTGAAGCAGCGGAGTGGCATTAATCTGCCTGCCTAAGTGGGGATTGGAATATCCAACCATTACCGGCCACGCCTGTTACGTGCTTGTCCGGTGACCCTTGCAAACACATGGAGCAGGGTGGCAGAGAAAGGTCAAGTGAAGGCCAAATAAGTTTGATATCAAGGCGGTATCTAGTGCTATCACCGGGCATGTCAGAACCATGGTAACAATTCTACTTAAGAATTCCCTTATGAGTATCAGTACACGAAGTTTATTTACAAGAGAGAAATACCTAGAAAAGATAGATGGATTACATATAAAGATATATTGAATTGTCAGAAAGGAACCACACAATTTAAATCAATAGAGGAACTTAAGGAATGAGGTATTACCATGCATTGTTTATTACAAAGGCAACTATTGGAAAAGTACAAAATTGACAAGAAGGTGGATGGGTTTGAAATTGAAGAAAAGGAATTCGATAAGCTACTTAAACCAGATGTAGATCATAAAGTGGGGAAAATATATAAGATCTTAATTGATCTGGAAATGGAAAAGGATATAGTTAGAGAAAGCATGGTAAAATGGACACAGAATATTGGTCATCCAATTACATTAGAACAATGGGAGAAAGCATGGACTCAGACATGGATTCTGGTGAAATGAGCTAGTTTAAGGGAGAATTATTATAAAATGATTCATACATGATGTTTGTCACCATCTCAGTTATCAAAGATGATGGGTGGGGAAAAGATACCTGCTGGAAATGTAAAGGAAAGGGAACCTTCTTCCACATATGCTGGAACTGTGAACAGGCAAAAAATTCTGGAAAAAGTTCCATGATATAGTCTCTGAAACATTTAAGATTAAATTTCCTCTATCTCCAGAGCTGTATTTGTTAAACATGATAGATTCCTTAACTCAATTGAACCAAACTCAAAAAAGGATATTACTGTACCTGATTAAATCTGCAAGGCTAAGTTATGCACAAATGTGGAAACAGCCCTGGACTCCCAAAATAGAGGATTGGGTAATCAAATTGTATGAAATAGTAGAACTAGATAAAATAATGATTTCTATGATGGATAGACCTGTGAGTTAATTTAAAAATGGATGGAATATGGTATCTCCTTTATGGGAATCTTACTGGGGTAAAAAGGCAACTTTATATATGGAAAATTTTAACTAATTAGAAAGCTATGGTTAATTAAGGGAATTACGGAATGAAAAAAAATCTTTTAAGCATGATGGAATAAGTTAACATATTGGTAAGATTTAGATGATAAGTATTATGATTAAGATATATGTATTAATATATGAAAATGTATATAATGGATAGGGATAGGAAAATAATGGGCATACAAGGATAAAATATAAGTTTTATTAAGAAGGTAATGACTAGATAGATAATTACGCACTTCTTGGAGTTTCGGGGGTAGAAGAGGAAGAGGGAAAGAATTTATAGGACTGGGTAGGACATAAGACTGCACAATATTGTTTGTGGTGATATATAATTGAGTGTAAAATGATAGTTAAGGGAACTATATAAGAGTTAAAATGTAGTAGAGAGAGATATGTTACATCATTTTGAGATGCATGTGTATTGATGCTATGTAATTGTAGTTGTTTTCTAAATAGATTTTCTCTCTTCTGTACTTTCATAATTTGTTTTTTAAGTAATAAATTCAATTATAAAAAAAATTAATAGTAGGCCTCCTCAGGAGAGGGAAGATTTGAGGTCTAAGATAACTGTAGCTTGGTCTATATAGGGCTCTGGAATGCTAGCCTACAGAAACCCATTCTGCTCTACCCCTTTTTTTAACCCTTGGTGTATTTGAGCTTGGTTTTATACAATGACTGCTCTATTGAATCATGGCCTCAGTTGGACTCTTTTCAAGTATGATCTCAGCTGCTGTTTGAAACTGCATTTTGGCTGGCCGTAGCAATGAAAGCTTTCTGTGACCTCCAGAATCTGAGCAATCCTTTGCTGTATGTGTACTTTACTTCTTCAGCTGCTTTTGGGCTGCAAATAAGGCTTGGACTAAGTTCAAGCAGGACAACCTGGAGTGGAGTTTTGAGCTGTTTTGAATGTTACAAGGGCACACAAGAAACTATACTTGCATGAATGATTAGTGCCAAGGTATTTTAACTCATTTGATGTTGCAGCAGTTCAGAATTTGTTTTCTGGAAACAATTTTTGGCACATTAGGTGGTGCAACATGCCCCCTTTTAACCTGTGAAGTCATCCAATCACTTGAGTAGCTGAGAGCCTTGGAACAGTGCAGTTTTCATTAAGTAATTCCTTAATGGTAAGCATTATTTAGAAATATCAAGATCTGAAACATACTATTTTTGACTGTGAAGGTCTAAAAGACATCTCTTTCTCTCTCTGTCTCTCATTTTGGCAAGGACAAAGTCTGCAGAGTAATTAGGAAATCAGAACACTTATCCTTTCATCTTCCCTAGTTTCCTTGTATAGCTGATAACTAGTGTAAAAAGATAATCACAATTTAGAGATTTTTTCCCTTCATGTATTAAGAATGTATTTGTAAAGCATTTTGAGTATGGATGCTAAAGGTACGAATAGATAAATATAAATAGAAACTCTTATTTTTAGGAGACTGTAAGACTTTGTCTCTGAAATATGGTAATATCTCACTTTATATATTGTTTTATTTTATGTTATGTTATAGGTTAAAGGATCTGTATTCGCACTGTGGACCCTGTTACACTACGCACTTATAGCCCTATGATTCCACTTTAAGTCATGGTATGGAATCAGTGTAGGGGGAGCATTTTAGAATTCTCAGTCAGAGAGCTCTTGGGCCTCACTAAACTACAGACTCCAGAACTACACAGAATGTTGCTATGGCAGTTAAAGTGGAAACAGCGTAGTGTGATAGAACCCTGTATTTTACATGGCATTTACCGAACTTTGTGGGACTTACTTTTGAGTAAACATAGGATTCTGTTGTGTTGAATCAAGAGAACGAAAAATACTAATTTCATAGTATATGAATTCAAGTTTGACTCAGTAGACTGAGCTATGAAACTCACTGGGTGACCTTGGACCAATCCTGTCTTTCAGCCTGACTTACATTACAGAGTTACTGTGTAGATAATATGGAAAGTAGAGTCATGCATAGTAAAAATAGTAAATTGATCCATAATTAGACATATTTCTTGTGTCATATAGTGCATGAGAGAATAATGGGACTGTTTTAAAGGGTTAAACTTTCCTCATATTGCATTAACTGTGCTGGAGTGGTGTTTGACAAACAAGGGATGAATTGGTGCTGCTTCAGTCAAGCTGACTGAAGTTAGGGTTGTTTTTTTTAAGGAAAATATTTCAAAAATGGTAACTTTTTTCCTAGCTGTGTTCCCTGCTGATTCAGACCAAATTGATGCTTTTGACTGGTCATTTATTTTGGTGCTGAGGATGGCAATAAAGAAATAAATAAAATTTAGATACTGAGTAGTGTTTACTCAAAAGTCAGCATTTCTGGATTTTCCACCACTAGCTGAATGTATAGCAATCCAGATAAATAGAAGCAGTTGGTTTGGTAATCAAAAATAAACGAAGATCAGCTGAAAAATAATAATTAAAAAAACATTTACTGGTAGCTGTCCTAAGCAGGTTTAATGGCCTCCATAAGCCTCACATACTTTAGTAAGACTAGTATCAGGAGAGGATTTAAAAATTGGGTTGAAAGTCTCAAGATAATTTTAGTTTTACAGCAGAGCCAAATTAGTTTCAGGATTCCAATATTAACTCACTCCAGATGGAGGAAATTATAACATGTAGTATGAGAAGAAGCTGTATAGCGATGTTTTAAAGTAATAAGATTCCTAGAAGAGTATGTTCGATTTGATTTCTTGGTTCTTTGAGCACTGCTTTGAATGGTGTTTTAAGAGTTGAAATGTTTGTCCTTTTAGATGAGAACTGGAGTTGGCAGTAGAAAGTCAAAAGCCTCTTACAAGGGACTTTGGATGGAAGTGAATTATTTGACTGTGGATTCAAATGGCGTATTAGTGTATGCTGAGACGCTGTAGAAAATCATTAACTGCAAATCCCAATAGCCAGCATAGCCATTGGTGTGGAATGCGGAGAGCTGCAGTCCAGCAACATTTGGAAAACTGTTTAGTTCTCATTCCTGTTCTACAAGTGTATATATGCTCTTTCAGTGCTAAGGTATTTGCGTGATCTGATATGCGGGGGAAACACTCTGGACAATGGAAAAAAATTACTTTAATGGTCATGAAGTACCATGGAACTGTTCACTTAAATGTTACGAATTTTGTGCACCAAATTATGTCGAACTTTTCTGTTTTCCATTTAAGTAGCAGACAATACAGATAGCTGTCTTCTTTTCACAAGCAAATATATGTGTAATCACCATAAAGCATGATTAGATCAGAAGTGAGCAAATATTGACCCTCTAGAAGTTTTGGACTATAACTCCTATAATCTCTTATCATCAATGATTCTGGATGAGACTAATAGGAATTGCAGGCCAACACATCTGTAGAGCCAAAGGCTTCCCACCCCTGGACTGTACCAACATGTCTCAAAGAGTCCATTTAGGAAATAAAATCTAATTTATTATAATTTTATTGTACCTAAGGGCTACTTTTAAGAGTTTAGTTGTCTTGTTTTCTCCTGTGAGGTGGAACAAACTTGAGAGAGAGTGGGTTCAATCCCATGATCTGCCTTAGTTAAATGGAAGGTCTGTGCCTGAGTTTGGGAGAGTCTCCTTACACCTCATTGAGGCTCATCCTATTATTTCAAGTCCCCCATTCCATCTTATACTGTCATTGAATTAAGTCAGGTTTGTCATCTGCCCTGCTAACATAATCACTTTTTATTAATATGGCAGGATTATTTGATCTGTGACATAAGTTACACATACTTAGGAGATTTACATATAGATTTATGTTACTGAATAAACTGTCCAGAATTCCACATACTTTCTTGGAAACTTTCTGTATATATTTATGGCTTTTGCTCATTGTTAATCAATAGGTGAATTTGGGAGTTCAGATATGTACTAGTTTTCTAACAAAATGCAAATTTAGATCTGCTTAACAAGACAGTTGCTTATGCTGTTACAGTAGTGCAGGCATTATCAAATTAGCTTGATATAGCAGATATTTTCTTCCATGTTAGCTGTTCACCTTTCTTACTAATATCCCCCAGATGTAAAGGTTTGAGGAATTCGCTGTTGGGATGGCCGATGGATATTACCTAGCTTATGTAAGATTTTTCTAAAAGGCAGCACCAGTTCCATGATAATTGAAGCTGCTTGTCAAGCACAGTATAATACTACAGAAATATTTGCATATTTACAAATGGCTTTTCTAAGTGAACCTTTTGTATTTGGCAGCAGAAATTTTGGGCATCAGAATGTAAAATTCATATATCTTGTGTGAGTCCCATGATTAGGGATCAGATCAGCTTGGCTAAATTAACACAGCACATTCCATAGTTCCTGTATTTTCATTGTATCAATTACAAATGCTTTCCTGACCTTCGTATATTTCAGTAAATTTAATACTGTTCTAAGCTTTTAAAAATGATTTTTCAGTATGACATTGTAATCCTAACAAGCAGATTTGTTTTCTTTAAAGCCCTTGCTCTCCAAGACACATTATCCTTATATGACTATAATGTTTCTAAATTTCCTGAGACCCTCTTGCTTAAATAGGCACATTTGAGACTATAAATCTTAACCTATGTGTTGATAACCCAAAAATGTTATAACTTGAAGAGGGGAGGCAGATTAAACATTAATAGGTATAGGATAAAAGGAGAGAAATGGTCTGTTTAAGTTACATGTGCCTGTGGAGATGTCTTGCTGATGGCAAAAAGAAGGTGATTAACACTGAATGTTGAAATACATGAAGGAGATATCATCACTTTGTGTCCATTTGAGAACCCTCTGTGCATTTGAGAACCCTCTGTAAAAAAAAACAAAAAACTTTTTTTTTTGAGGTAGCCAAGATTGCAGCTGTTGATATGTTATTTAAGAAGTTGAAAACCCGAGTAGGCAGCACTGAGCTTGTCCAAACTGGCCAAAGAAATGGCAAATAAAGTTCAATCTAAATAAATCAGAAGTGATATACATTTAGGAAGAAAAAACTGCTAATCTTACATATGTGGGCTGAAGTGGCAATGGCTAATCAGGAAAAGAAATCTTGGGACTATGAAGGGTAGTGAACATTAGTTGGGAAGAGGCATATTTCAAACTAGGTATTATGGAGAATTAAGAGTTTCAAGATGCCTTAATATAAACCTGTGTTGCATATTGAATGTAGTATAAATCTTGTACTTCAGTTCAACTTAGTTACTCATTTTTGGCCTTGGAAAATGTATGGAAATGAACAACTGAAAAAGATCAGCCTTATGTGTGCTCAGGACTGAGGACAACATCAGTAACAAACATCACAGATACCAAGATGGTTGGAAAATTTTATGGCACCAACTTTATTTTGGGTACAGTTGCCATAAGGTTGGTATGCACATGGGTCTGGATCCAGGCATTAGCCAACCTGCCTGTTGAGCAGTGAGCACGACCCTCTGGCCCACTGCTGGAATCACTGAGATGAAAGGGTGTGGAATCCATTCTGTCACCAGAAAGTACAAGGAATGTGTACACCTCCAATGCTTGTGCACACCCGCTTCCCCCTCTGCACACACTGAGTTCCTTAAAGGGAGTCCCATACTTTACCTATGCCGAGTGGTACTGATAAGCTTTGTTCCAGATCCAGAACCCATGCCAACTGACTCACAAGTTGTGACAGATAACAAATTGCACACCGTGTTATACCCTGCCCTGGAGACCCTGACAGCGAGAAGGAAAATTCTGAATCTGAGGGAGAAGTTTTCACAGAAATTTGCTCAGTGGAAAAAAACAAGCAGCAGCAGGGACCTGAGCAGTGAGAACAATATCAGATGAAACAGCACAGACTCTTACCTTGCAGGAGAGATGACTCCAGAAAGAAGGTCTCAGGGATTCAGCTTGTTTAAGTAGCAAACGGGCCTTAATGAGGGAACACTTGTGGCAACACCATTAGCTATAAAAGGCTAACAATTGGCCCATCTCTTCCCAAGGTGGACAACTGATTTTCTCAGTGGTTGAAGCCCTATGCCTTGTTCTCCCGACTCTTGGATCTCTGCTTGCCTGTCACTGATTTGGACTTGCCTTTGTGGATTTGTTTGCTTTGAGACTTTTGCTTCTTGACTTGAACTTTGTTTGGACCGTTCCTGCTTTGGTTGCTGTGGGTAAGCTCTACCCTGCCAGTTCCTAATTGTCTGCGTGGGACATGACACACAGTATACACCCCAGCATTGAAAACAAAGAGCTATACGCAGAGGGTGGGCAGGCAGGACAATATTCCAGAAGAAGTGAGCAATTGCCCAGGAGCCTAGGTACTGCCTTACCCACTTGAGTGAAGCTTGCGTTAGGCTTCTGTGACTGGGTAACAGCAGCCAATGAATTCAAACTAAGGTTTGAATTTAAATACCCTTTCCTTCAGCGGGAATCACTGCTTATTAGATACTTCTGTTATTGTAGCAATTAGGTGCGTGTAAATTCATACTGATTGTATTAGCATAGAGTGGTAAGCAAGAATTGCTGAAAACTCTGGCTTACCATATGCATATGTATTAATATATTGGTCCTGATTGTTCTCGTTTGACTTCGTTTGCATGCGTTGGTGCCTAAAGCAGGGAAGGGGAACCAGCCGTGGGCTGAGTTTAGCCTATACACGATCTTAACCCACCTGCAATGGGATTATAATGCATGAAGAATTCATGCACATGAATTCATGCACAAAACACATGAAGAATTCCCTCCCGTCCCACTTACTTGTTTGGTTGAAAAAAGAGAGGGGACAAGGAAAATCGCCCTGTTATCATCTAAAACCAATATAGCAGGATCCTCCTCATGCTGTTTTCCTTCCCAAGTGGAAGGGCCAATGACATGCAGACAACTTTTTTTATTTCCTGTCTCTTGTTGGAGATAACAGTGGAGAGCTTTGCCCTTGTAGCATATTCCTGAATGAGAAAAAGCTTGAGGTAGGTGATGCTTTCCAGATGAAAATGTTAATTGTATGAATGCTAATGCAGCAGATGCTTAAGCTGCTGAAATGCTTTTCTCCTACCGTGCTTTCCTCTCTGTGGGGAAGTTGGGGACAGAGCACAACTAGATCCACAGCTGTAGTATTTGTTAGTCCCTGTGCCTGGCATTGCAGTCAGGGAAGCTGGGGAGCATTGTCATGATTCAGTGTTTCCCAGCTTGGATGTGGTCAGAAAATTGAGATCCAGCCTAGGCACCTCAGACTGCTTGCCTGCTCCTGCGCTAAAATAGCCAAGAGCTTACCAGCAATAGAAAACTTAGGGTTATGTCCATGCTCAGAGATTAGCTTGTTGCTCTCTTAAAAATCGGGCAGCCAGCTAAAAATCCTGGCTTCAAACTGTAGCTTGTTAGAAAATAGACAAGCAGGAGTCCAGACTCAGATATAATACTGAACTTTTTATTGCTGGTGAGCTCATTGTTGCTTTAGTCATTCCCAGCTGCAGGAGTGTTGGGCAGCAAGCAACGTATTTGGGCTCATTATCAATAAGCACAATTTCCAGCAATTCTGGCTTACTGTTCTGAGCTAATGCAGACATTGTGAAACATAGACGTTTTGAATGTACTCAGAGGTTTTCATAAACAACATTGCCAATAAGATTTGGAGTTAAAGATGTGTAAAGGAAATAGTTTCAGGAAGCTGGAAAGGAAATGGGTTTCCACTACCTTTCAAAAGACTCTCCCGGAAAATTGCAGTATCCTACTGGCTGCCAATTAGAATTTTTTTTTTTCCCTTTGTTACAGTACTCTTCTGATGTATTTATCTTGGCTTTCTCTTGCTCTAAACTGGGAAGCAGCCTAGTTGTATTTATTTCTGTGCATTCATTTCTAGCCAGGTATTTGGATATAAAATAGAGCTGATCTATATGGAAGAAAGGATGTTCCCTACCACAGTATAGCTAGCTGCCAAGCCTTCTCAACATTTCTCAAAAGGCTTTCCTTAATTTTCACATTTATGCATATTTTTGTTGCCCTTTGAATTGGCTTGTTATGAAATCTGTAGAAAATTTGTTTGCTATATGAAGAACAGAGGTTCTCAGTTTAGTATTGTAAAATGGAAAGGCAACTGTCTTTAGAAGTATCTCTGTGGAAGAATTGTTAATGGCCTTTTCCGCACGGGGCTTTTAAAACGGTGCAGAGCGTCCTCCAGGGAGGACGACTGCACCTGGGAGCGGACTGGGTCCGGACTACTTTGTGTAGTTCTGGACCTCAGCCCGCTCAGGAATGACCCAAAGTGGTCGTTCAGCGTGCTTTTGAAAGACCACTTAAAACATGTCTTTCAAAAGCACAGAGTGTGCCACTCCGTTGAAGCTGGTGAGCTTCACCAGTTGGTGGAGAGCCTCCACCAACCGGAAGCCGCCACTTTCGTCCCCGGAGCAGTGCAAAGCGGCAGCCATGGACTGCTCTGGACCAGCCTTGACCCAGGGGTGGAGCACACAGGTCTGGTGAGTACCGGCATGGGGCGATTCCCTCGCCCTGTGTGGAAAAGGCCAATATGTCTCAGCCCCTAACTCTATTATCTCTTCAAACAGTGGTTGAAAGCGTAAATCTGTTTGTGAGCTAATGTTGTATAGGGTTTCTTTACTAGTGGCTCAAGACGTATTGGTCTACTATATAAATATACATGTTAAGAACTTGTGCAGTGACATGCTGGGAATGATTTTGTAATGTTCTTATTAAATTATATAATTTCTTCCTATGTTAAATTATGCAATTTTCTTCTCAGGGGGACATAAGAGAGGGCAACCTAACTGTGGAATGCCTTCCTTTTGGAAACTTCGTGAGGGATTGGGCCACATTTTGCCCACTCCATCTCACGCCAATTGCGTGTGTGTATGTATGTATGTGTCTTCAGGTTGCCTGTTGACTTACTTCTTTAAAATCCTTTTTGTTAAAGGTTGCCTGTTGACTTATGATTACCTCATGAATTTTATAGGATTTTGTTAAGCAAGGAATACTCAAGAGATGATTTTGTCAGTTCCTTCCTCTGAAATATAGCTTGCAGAACCTAGTATTCATTGATGGTCTTCCATCCAAGTACTAGATGAAGCTAACCCTGCTTAGCTTCCAAGATCAGAGGGATCTGATGCATTTAGGATATTTAGGCAAATCACTAGCTAATTTTAGAAGTATAAAAATTCCCATGGTGGGCAGCTCATGTAGCTAGCTGCTATTAGTTTTCATTGTTTTTCTCCAAAGTAAGGCTGCATTGACAAGAAATCTGTGTTTGCTTGTACTGAACAAAGTCCATGAGCTGACTGTACTCTTTTCCCTCCTTACTAAGCAGTCAAAAACAGTGAAGTGGGTTTTATACGACGTTATTTTCCTATTGGGAAGCATTGCACAAATGAAGCTTCCTAAAATGCTAAAAATGACAAAGTGATCAATTTGTGTGTTCCCTTGCCTTTTAGTACTTGTAAGATTTTAAATATATTGGATATATATCTGCTGTTCCTCTCCATCTTGGAGTGCATTTGTACTGGTTCATTTTCCTGCTTTGAAAATACTGTAGATGGAAAGGAAATTCTTAACATACAAGGTGATTCCCCAGTACAGTAACTCTCTTGAGACTCGTCTTTCAGCTTGATTACTACTTTGTGGGGAAAGCATGAAACAATGGTAGTGTAGTCCAATTTGGCCTCACAGCAAAAATATTTTAACTCCTAATGTCATGTGAAGGTTATCTGCATTCTAATTTCAGTGAAGTGAAGAAATTTTGGCTGAGCTGGTAAGCCTTACAACTTTCTGGATTCTGAGAAAGTATCAGAGGGAAAACAAAGAGGTATGTGTGATTCTAAGCATCACAGCAATTCCAATTGGTATTTTATTACAATTATAAAAGCACTATATAGGAGACAGACATTCTTCTGTCTCCTAAGGCTTGATAGGCAGTCTGACAAGCATATGACAGGCACTGGGGCTTGCAAAACATGTACAGGCACAATCAAGCCTCTTTTTTTTTACAGGGGCGTGTGTGTGTATATATTGCATGTGCACATTTGCTTTGCAAATGCATCATTTTTTTGATAAGCAAGTGTGTAAGAAGTTTAAAAAGTCATTGCGCACAGTTTTATATTTCTCTTTTGCAATTACTTTATTTCTATTATTTAGAAACAAGACTAACAATCTGTCTCAAATCAAGAAGCACTTCCTTGTGAAGATTATACTTCATTATTTAAATTGTGTTAAATTAAGGATTGGCAAAGTGCAGCTTACTGGCCTCAGATCCTGTCTAATCTTGGAAGCTAAGCAGCATCAACCTTGTTTAGTACTTGGATGGGAGATCACCAATGAATACCAGGTGCTGTAGGCTGTATTTGAAAGGAAAGAATTGTCAGAACCAGCATGGTATAATGGTTTGAGCATTTGGCTATGACTAGAGATCAGGGTTTGATTCCCTGCTTTGTCATGGAAACCCACTGGAATACCTTGGGCATGTACACACTCTCAGCCATTGAAAAACCTATGATAGGTTTGTCTTAGGATCACCATAACTTGGAGACTACTTGAAGGCACACAGCAACAACAAAATTGTCAAAATCACCTTTGAGTATTCCTTGCCTGAGAAAACCCTATGTAGTTCATGTGGTTGCTGTAAGTCAACAGGCAACTTGAAGACACATATATACAGGATTGCAGATGAAGGATCAAGAACAGAAGATATAAATGAAACAAGGAATGTTGATGAATTTACAAAGTTCTTTAAAATTCTTAATAGTCATTAACAAAAGATGAGGACTTTGTGAATGGGTTAGCAAACCTTGTACAGATGGCACGTTTCAGTTGTTCATTCTTTTTTTACAGGAAACATATAAAGAAAACAAAGCAAATATATTGCTGTCATTTTCTTCTCATTTAAATAGGAGAATGAGGGTGATCTTAAAGAAGAGTCAATATAGGGACTGTTAATTTTTCTTTTGCACATACCCATATCCACGTGTGTGTCTGTGTGTGTGCCTGTGTACAATCAGCCCTCCACATTTGTGCATTTCACTTTCACAGATTTGATTATTTGTGAGTTTCTCCAGCCCCTGCCCCCACACATCAAGTGCTTCTTTTCTGAGGGAAGCTTCCCTCTCAGTGGCTCCGATAAGGCCATGCAGTCCTTTAAAAACCAGTCTCTGGTCCTCCTCTTCATCCACCAGCTGCTGCCTGGTCAGCTAAGGATGTCTGACAGCCTGATTTCTCAGCACCACAAACCCATCACACGCCCAAGGAAGGAGATGGGTGAGAGACAGGAAGTACAGGGCCACCATGCTGAGACCACCCCATTTCACTCCCCCTTCCCTGACCTGGCTTGGATCTTGGGTGCCTGCTCTCCCCATCATACCTTGGCTCCCGTCCCACAGACACACACACACATTTTGATATTTGCAAATTTTCCATGTTTGTGGGGGTTCTGTGCCCCTAACCCTAGTGAATGTGGAGGGGAAACTATATTTCTAAACATACCTCCTCCTAAAACTCTCATCCACTATCATTTGAAGGAAAAACATAGATTGCTTCTTAGGATAGTCTTGCCATGTTTATAGCAAATAATCTGCAAGTATGTTCTGTGTTCCTCTAAATTTATTTGCCCTCCCATCTACTTCAAGATTCTTCTGTTTTGAGTTCTTGAGGTATATATGATGTCCTTATTCTGAGGAATAGGATTATTACTGTTTTTTAAAGAACTGTCTTTTAAGGAAACATAATAGCAGCTTGATAGGCATATCTATTTTACATTTCATAGAGAAGATGAAACCAATAAAGTCATGTGAAGTCCTGTCTGATTCAGTGTCTTTGATAATGGATAAGAAAGTTAATTTTCTTTAAGAAGCATCCCCTTTTCTATAGCTCTGTTTTCCTTATAAAGAAAGGGAGTAGTTATTTGTGGTTGAAAGCCTCTAGGATAGTTTGCCACATAAGATTATTATGAAGCCACAACCACATCCACACCCAATCCTCAACACATATGGAACATGATACACTAACTCAGCAGAGTCTTAGATGTGGTAGTTTCTCTAGGGACTGCTGTCTGAAGAAAAGCCATGTCTGAGTGCAAAAATCTCCCAGAGAAATCAGGTTAAATTTAATTATTAGACTAGAAAAAAGGCTTTGGGCTCAACATCCTATTGAAGATTGGGTCACTGGCAGGGAAAAGCTTAAAAAGTTGGATAAAAACAAGTGTTTCTAGATAACACCTTTGTTGAGGGAGAGATAATCCTTTAACTGTACATTTTTTTTGCCTTGTAAATGCTTCCTTCCTCAGGCTTTTGGCCTCAGCCAGGCTTATCTCTAGTTGAAGAACCTCATTGGAAGGGGAGGATAATCCAGGTGATGGCATGGGTTGCCAGGCTTTGGGTTGTATGACTCTTATAGTCTCCTCAATTTATTCATTCAGAGGCTAAAACAAAGAATGCAAACAGCTCACCTTAACTTGCTAAATAACATGCATGGTGAATTTTTTTTTATGCATGTATATCTATTTTTGTCTTGCTTCTCTCTTTCTTTTCCTTCCTCCTTCTTGTTTAGAAAAATCAGTGGGTGGGGAAACTTGCAACCATAGAAGTATCTGTCCACTGTTTATCATGTACTAACACTGTGGTGGTGCTGGTGGTGGTGGAGTGTGTGGAGAGGCTTACAAAAGTTAAACTAATTGCAGCAAAAAATTTTCACCATACAAAATTTTAAAATGCAATTAAATTATCAATAAAATTAAAGCCAGTTGCAAATATAACCATTAAAAAGAAGACAGTGAATAGACAGTGCAGTACATTATGTAAGGTCCTTTCCTCTAGAGCAATCGGTCTTCAAAGCAGAGGCATATCTAGGGTGGGGCAAATAGGACATATACTCTGGGCACCAGTGCCGGAGGGGCGCTGAAAGGTTTGGTGGCAGTGGCAGCGGCAGCGGCAGCGGCAGCAGCAGAGGAGGAGCAGGAAGCAGCCCCAGAGGTGGGGCGCAACTTCCATGCTTGCCCTAGGGGCTGTTTCAAAGGCTCTGAAACAAACAAAGTCTTCACCAGCTTGTGGAAAGATAGCAAAGAGTTGTCAACCTCTCCTGTCTTGGAAACGAGTTCTGGAGCCTGGGGAAACCACTGAAAAGGCCCTCTCCTGGGTTCCCACTAGATGTACCTGTGAGATGGTATGACGGATAGAAGGGCCTCCTCCTCAGATCTCAAGACATGGGCAGCTTAAATTGGAGAATATGGTCCCACAGAATGTTGGGTTTAGGTCTCAGTAACCATTGAATAAAAGGTTTTGTGAGTGATAAGTTTCATCCCTATAAATGTATCATTTTATTTAGCAGTGGTAAATTGTGCATGGAAATCATGCAGTTGAATATTCATGGAGGAGGAGGGATGCTAGAAGTCACTAACTGAGGATGCCTTCTGGTTGTGCTGCCCTTGGAGGCAGAGAGATAGCTAAGTATGCCCATTCCTACTGATTCTTCCCTACAACTGCAATTCCCTGACATTGATATAATGATGAAAAGTTCGAGTGCAAATTCTGTTTATAACCAGATTTTAGAAAAAAAGCCTTGCTACTGGCAGAAGGTAAGGGGGATTGGAGTGTTATGTGTAGTGGTACATTCTGAAGTGCAAGTCTTCATTATGCAAAGCTCCATAGTCATGCTTCTGAAGAAAGTCCAGAATGCAGAGAGCAGGGTTGATCCATATGAACAAACCAATTTTAGCAATTTTCATCTTTACTAGGAACAGATCTTTGTGAATGCTGCAAGGCCAAGCTATTCCAACAGAGATAGTTCACAACCATATACTACAGTATTTATTTTTTCCTGGGAAATTCTCTCCTGCATGTTCAGTTCTATGAAGACTGTAGCTAAGCTCAGTGGTGAACAGGAATGTGTGGAGGGCAAAGGAAAGGGACAGATAGCACTCCCCACCCCACCCCACCCCATTACTCAAAATGCTTCAACCTGCAAAAGCTGACTGCACATCAACTCTGATCGTGAGTAGAAACAAAAGTGGAGTGACCATCAAGGCTGCTTAATGAGAGGCTTGCTGTAACTCAGCCCTAGTGAACTACGGTATGTTGAAAATCAGAACTTGATATGATATAGTGTTAAAAACCAGGCATGAAACTCAGATTGTTCATACTTTTAAACTTCCTTATTTATTTCCCTTGTTTAGAGATGTAACGATCTTTGAAGTAGTTTGAGAAGCTCTTTCTTTTTCTTTTTTACCATTCAACCATGTAGCAACCTGTGTTCTGTTTTCTTCTGAGTTGTTACTGTCCACGTGTTCTGTTTTCTTCTGAGTTGTTACTGTCCACTTCACCAAGCCCTCCTATGTTGTTTATATTCACACAACTTTTCACAAAGCATTTCCTACTTGCTATAGCAAGGGAATGTTGATTGTTTTACACTGCCATCTTGTGGCTGAATCCTGTGTGAGCAGCATTAGTTGCTGTAAGCTAGAAAGTTACATAACAGTGCCTGACTTTGATATGTAACTTTAAAGATTGTACAATGATAGAGTTTTGTAAAACCATCTACTTGATATTCTTCTGACAGACAGAGCACTCTGTGTCTCCTCATCCTGAGGAGAAGATTGGATGTTTTGTCTGCTTTGTGCCATTTGCATACTTATTTCCTCTTTTGGCTGACACAATAGAAAAATAGGAGAAACCTCCCTTCCTTCCTCCTTTTTCCTGTGTGCAACTCAGTCCTATCTAGCACCAGTGGAAGGTTGTAGCAAAGAACAATGTGAATCAGTATTCATCCTCACAATGGTTATATGAGGTAGATTTCCCATTTTATAACTAGTAAATAAAAGTTAAGGAAGACTTGCTCAAGGCTGTCTCATAGCAGAAGTGGATCTTGATACATGTCACTCAGAATTTGCCATAGAGAGGTAGGTGTTCAGATGGTTGGATTATGTAAACATATAAGCAGAATAAGAAAAAAAATTATTTTTGGATCAACAGCATTCCAAATCCCCCCACCAGGATGATATATGGGTGAAGGATTCTGGAAGTAGTTGTTCAAAAAAGTAACTTTCTCAGCCTATGCTTCTAAGTAGTTTGAAGCCCAGACAGTTTTCTCATAAAGCAATGTCTTGAGTGTGAGTCATACTTGTTGTTGTGTGTCTTCAAGTTGTTTTGGACTTACAGCAACACTAAGGCAAACCTATCACAGGGCTTTCTGGGGCTGAGAGTATGTGATGTGCCTAAGGTCATCCAGTGGGTTTCCATAGCCCAGTGGGAAATCAAACCCTGATCTCCAGGGTCGTAGTCCAATGCTCAGACCATTACACCACGCTGCCTCTTAGCCATAATAAACTGGCTTAGTATTTCCTCTTTAAGGAAGTGAGTGAAAAGCTGGAGAAGCTGGGAAGAAACAGGATGATGCATTTTGATATTATTTAACCTGGGATTGCCAACAAGAAATTCTAATACATGAAAACTAATGGTTGAGGCAGCAGCTAGAAAAACTGCTTCCTTTAAAAAGCTCTACCTAAGGGAGAAGTTCACCCAGCTGCTATGCTGAGTCATCAAAGTTGAAAGTATAAGGTTTGCAGGGATTAAATGGGCTTCAAGGCAGTTGCAAAACCTCAAGCCTGTGAAATACAAACCTGTTTAGTGAACATAATATAAGTATCAAACACTTAAAGTTAAGCTGATCTGTGTGGAGATAACATGTCTGTAAATATGTTAAAGGCATAGGCTATAAAGTTTCGTTAAAGTATATCTATCTGTATCTCTGTGTATATAAAATTATTTCAAAGAGAGGAGTCAACCATGTTCAACAGGCATTGGGGTGTGTGTATATATATCTTCAAGTTACTTGTCCACATATGGCAACCCCAAAAGTTTCAAAGGGTTTTTTAAGGAAAGGAGACTCAGAGGTCATTTGCTATTGCTTGCTTTGGAAATAGACTATGGCATGTGGCTAGCCTTAGCTAGCCTTATCCAAGTACTCACCAGATCTGAATGTTCTTAGCTTTTCTGATCAGAGAGAATCTGGTACCTTCGGGGTATTTAGGCTAACCAGGGTGTATAGTGATTTTAGTGTTGGCCTAGGACCCAACAGGACAAGGATTGCTCAGCTGTGAAATCCAGTGGGTAACCTTGTTCAAGTCACTTTGTCTCAGCCTCAGCAGAGGTATTAGGAAACCTTCTCTTAATAAATCTTGCCAAGAAAACCCTAGGATTGGATTGCCATGAGTCAGAGCTGACTTGAAGGCACAGAACAACAACAGCAGTTAAGCCAAAATTGGGGCTCATGGATCCTTTCTTCCTTCTGGAGGGAAATATTTCTGCTCAACAGCAAAAGAACTCACTGGAAGGAGAACATTCCAACTTCCAAGAAAGTCTCATGACCATTCTGCTGAGCAACAGGTGGAGGGCTCCCCATTTCTCCTTTTCTCTCCAATGAGGAAAAAGAGGAGGAAAGTTTGAGGGCTCCTGAAGCTTCCTTTTGATGTCAAATGTCTACTGCCAAACAATATACACTCCCCACCTTTCTTCCTGCTGGCAAAAGAGGTAAAAGTGTGATCTCCAACTTCATCTGACAATTTCCCTTCCAGCCATGGGGCTGAGAATGAAACAGAAATCCACATATACAGTGAGCCCTACACTTTTGCAGGAGTTAGGGGTGCAAGACCCCATGAAAGTGGAAAAATGTGAATAAAACAATAAAAATCACAAATGCTATTTTTCTTACCTGAGAACACTTCTCTAGGAATCTCTAGGTCCTCCAGCATGATTCTATGGTCACCTTTTGCCAGAAGTGGACATAGAATCACCCTGGAGGACCTAGCAATACCTATGGAAGTGTTCTCTAGGAACCTCTAGGTCCTCCAGTGCACCTCTGTCTCTTTTTCTGGTGGAAGCTGACCATAGAACCACAGTAGAGTACTTAGAGATTCCTAGATATGAATCAAATCTGTGAATGCTGAACCCACAAAAGTAGAGGGCCAACTGTACTCTGAAATGATTCCTCCCCATCTCTCTACCTTCAAAGCTGGGAGAAAGGCCTTTTGCTTGACACATTTGCCATAAAATCCAGAGCCAGTATGTGTGCCGTGGCAGGTACACTAAGCCTCATTATTGAAGTTTAGTATAATATGTCAGTAGTTGTTTGAGCATTGGACTACAACATTGGAGACCTGAGTGCGAATTTTTGTTTAGCCCTAGAAACCCACTAGGTGACCTTTGGCAAGTCACACTTTTTCAGCCTAAGAAGAAGGCAAAGGCAAACCCCCTCTGAATAAATCTTGCCAAGGAAACACTGTGATAAGTTTGCCTTAAGGTTGCCAGAAGTTGGAAATGACTTGAAGGCATATAACAACAGTGATATTTTATTTTGTTTTACTCTGTTGTAACATTTGTATGTTGCCTGATGCTGAGGCAGTGTACAGCAAATAAAATAAAGTAAAAATACAGTTTAAGTATAGATTAAAATAACTTTTTAAAAATAGGTTTTGTTAAAAAAAACAAAACAGAGAAGGCATTGGTTTTAAGGGCTAAAGGCCATACATAACATTACAGTCTTGGCTACTTGCTCAAGAGGGATGGAGCTGGCCTGACATCCATTGCAAGATACTTCCACAGCCAGGTGCCACTACAGAGAAAGCCTTGTCTTATGTGCCCAACAGTCTAGATTCTCAGGGTGGTGGGACATGGTGCTACGACTGTTAAAGTCAGAATTCCTTGAGAGAAGAGCACATATTTAAATCAGTCATTTTCTTACAAATTGTGGTTGCCATGTCAGGAATGGGGAAAGAATTACTCTGATTAGGAATACAAAATGAAGTGTTTTGCCCCCTTTTTTTTCCTGTAAAGTTTTTCAACTGAAAATTATCCTGAATTGTTTGGCACACAGCACTTTCAGGGTCAAGTAATTTGGAAAGAAGATTTTTTTCACGGAGGGGAAGGGGTTAGAACTCCATTCTCTTCATGATCGTAATTTTGATGATGTTTATGAAAAACTGGATTTTGTTAGTGTTCATGTGGTTTAATTCTAACTAGTTACTTAATCCTTTTTTACAAAATTGCTTTAGATAGTGTTTTAAAGTTACTCCTGATGATTCAAAAATCTGAACAAAAAACTTCACAGTTTTTTCCCTGTAAACTGGCTTTATTGTAAGCTGAATTTCTTAAAAAAAAAAAAGAATCCCAGCATTAAAATTAATTGCGTTTGGATCTAGTTTGGTGAATGAAGGCAAGAGAGAGGGAGAGGTGATTTTTGGCAATTTCCCTTTTGTCCCATAGCTCCCTGTGCCATACCTTACCATCCCACATTTCTGGAGAGTGTGTGTGGGAGTGGGGGGCAGAATTGGCAAAAAAGGCAATAACAACTCTTCCAGCCAGGGAAACACCTACTTGTGAATTCTGCTTACCTGATTCTGAACACATCCTGTAATCTGTTTATCTAGGCTAGTTGCATCTCTTTGACTGATTATGAAATACTGTTTGTTTGTTTATTTAACACCTAGTTGCCGCTCTTTGAATGATTATGAAATACTGTTTGTTTGTTTATTTAACACCATCACTTTACTTTACAAAGCAAAACAACACCAACAACAGTTTTGCCAAAGATGTGCGGTCTGTATTTATTCCTATACCCACAGAGAGATGTGGGAAGGAAGGAAGGTAAACGTAAAACTAATGCAATATAATAAGAAGAACTAAAAGAGTATGCTTGTATGGAGGAATATTTATGATTTTTGAAGTGCTGTATACAAGAAGGAGAAATATGGATACCTGGTAGTATTAGTGTGCTGCATTGTGAAAACTAGAGGGAATATTTTAACATGGGGGAACTCTTTTCCTGAAGTGTAGTTAGTACAGTAGTATTCAGTTATTGTATACAACATATTTATTATTTTACAACACATAGCTTTTAGCAGAATAAGAATAGTGGAACTAGAAAACGTCTTTTTTGCATATCTCATGTTTTATTTACAATTCCTTCTTGTGTTCTTAAATTTTCTGTTAAGGTGCAGTCTAGTTGAAGCTAAGTGCTTTGGTGTATGAATTATGTCAATGAATTAAACATGCTTAATTATCTCACTGAAATGGGACTTAAAAGTGCATGATACTGACAGGTGTGTGAGTTTTCCTGGATTAGCCTAGCCCAATGATTTTAGTCGTAACTTTTTCTTGGGAGCACTTAATAATAATGAGACCAACGTAAAATAGAGTATTTTTTATTTTAGTTGTATACGTTACATTTGACAGATAATGTACCATTGATATCTTTCTACTCTATCCTAATTTGTAAATCAGTCTCTCCCCCTCCTTGTGTTTCTATTTCATGGGAAAGGTTTTTGTGAGATAAAATATGATATGTCATATTTACAGACTGTTTAATTACAGTTGTTCCTTCATCTGCATAAATAGGGATCTTATAACAACAGTGACCTCATCACAGTAATTTGGGCCATCTTTTTCTTCTTCCTCTTGCAGTAAAATGTTATGGCAAAATAACAGGTTGCTTTAACATTCATGTCATATCATTGCTTTTTCATGTATTATAGAAATGGGTAAAATCTATGTTGATTACCAGTTTTGTACATTATTGTTGTGTGCCTTTTAAGTTGTTTCTGGCTTAGGACGACTCTAAGACGAACATATTACAGGGTATTGTACTTTATCCAGTTATAATATGAAACCAATATTAGTAACGTTATTGGAAATAGGTGACTGAGATTTTTGTTTCTGTCTGAATAGGAGTTCTGTTTCTGAAATTTAATTGTAAAGTGTAAGATTCCGTTTTTGCTTTCCTTCTAAATTCTCTTCATATATGTTACAGTCCAGGAGACATTGCCATTCTGCAATTCAGCCTTACCAGATATTTCTCTATTAATTACAGCAATACTATAGTAGTATAGTTTTATGAACTGTATGATTGGTGTTTTCTGATACATAGCTGCAATTAGAATTTACTTCATAATTTGCTTCTAGGAATGGGGGAAAGGAAGAGGAGAGAGAGAGAGAGAGAGAGAGAGAGAGGTGTTTTACCTTAAAGGGGATTCAGTGTAAGTACAACCTATTAAATTATTTAACGAAGACAGTTGGCCAATCCATTGTTCAGGAAGCCAAAGGTCACTCTGGTGTGCTGAGCTGAATCATAGGTAATCTGATACTGTACTTAGCTGTTTGCTTCTCAGGCAGGCAGTTGAATCTTATCTTTTAATTATGAGTCACAGAACCATAACTTTTCAGTGGAGGAGGAGTTATGTAAATTCTGAATGATGCTTGTTTAGCTAGTTTGGGGAAGAACTATGCATATGCATGCTGAGGTGCTAGTGTCTGTCATAATGGTGGTTTTCTCAGTACGAGCACCTATTCTGAAGAACTGAACGCCCTAAAGGGAGGGACCTACATGCTCTAAAGTCACCAGATCTCAATCTGATCTTGGGAGCTGAGCAGGTCAGCCCTGGTTAGTATTTGATGGGAGACCACCAATGAATACTAGCTGTTGTGGGCTGTCTTTCAGAGGAAGGATCTGACAAAACAACCTCTGAGTATTCCTTGCCTAAGAAAAAACCCTGCAAAATTCATGGGGTTGCCGTAAGTTGACAGGTGCCTGGAGGGTGCACCACACACAAAGAGTAACTACTTTTTAACTCCACTGACAGCAAAATTTACATTTTGTGTTGTTTTGACTTTAAAAGGCAAAGTCTCTTGTTCTGGAAATGGTTTTGCGCAAATGGACAACATACAGTAGATTATGTGAAGTGAGGGAACTAAAGCTGCATCCGTAGTCTCTGATGGTTCAGGAGACTGTTGATATAGAATATGCTTTGCAATTTTTTTTGTAACTCCGAGAATCTACTGGACTATAGTTCTTTCAGAAAAAAGTTCTTTACATACATATATTACCACCAAGGGATCATGTTCACAAAAGCTGTCAGATAGTGAAAACATTGGATTTTGCAGTCCTTCCCTTTTGTTTTGCCTTTCAGACCTTTGTTTTGTTGTGTTTCCACCCTCTTCTCAGTAGCTTCCTCCAGCAACTTTAGGAAAACAGAAAGTTAAGCATTAATCTGTAGGGTTCAGTAGTATGCTTGTTTTATTGTAAAATTTCACTCTGGTTGCATGCTTTTGTAATGAAAAGTGGAATGATGGAAAGTGTCTGTCTGAAATGCTGTCATTGATAGTTGGATTAATGACAGGGAGAGTTAAGAGGGGAAAGCATTTCCAGTTGTTTGTTGAAAACTTCTTGTTTGTTTATACTTCTTGTTCTCCTTACCCGTAAAATGAGCACTGATTTATAGATTTATCAAGAACTATCTTATGTGTGTAATGGAAGACTAGTATTAAAAAACTATGTGCTGTTTAATTAATGAAGGTTTATTTTTATTGCTTCTTGTGTAAGTCGACTTGAGTGCCCTTGAGTTATCTTACTTCTCTGTGTTCCCTGCTCTGAAGTTTGCACTGCTATTAGCTCTCTGCCATGGAAAGGAGGAGTTTGCTGCCTCTATAGCCATGCCTTTTAGAGAGGGAGCCTATCATATTTCACCCTAATCCTAACTGATAGCTACAGCCAGGCAGCCTCTTTTATTGTTAAAGAGAATCCTTCTGGAGATCCTTTACTGGGCTTTTCATTAAAGGGGCAAGCAGGATGGATTCTCTTAGGAAACGCGGAGGCGCTGCCATTTTCACAGGGAACAGAGGGAGCCGGTTTAATTTATATCCTGGTCTGGCAACTTGTTAGCAGCGACTGTGTCTTCCTGATTCAAGGAGCTGTTGTTTTTTTGTACCTGATAGAAGAAAGGATAAAATTTGTTAGTGAAGAATTGTACTGGGGAAAGAAGCTGAACTTTGAATGAAAACTGGAAAAAAGGTGAAATCTATATACATCTGAATGGTATCATACGATCCTAATCTGCTTTTATGATAGTTGTTTTCAGGGTGCCATTCTGTTTTTCTTGTTTCCGCTGTGTTGTTTGGCAGCTTACAAAGTAGGGTAGGCATAAGCAGCCTCCCAAGAATTGTACAGGCACAGCTACTTCGCTGTGTGCTCCATGTGGTTTAAAAGGCACAAGTATTTTCATTGAGAAACTAAAGAAACATAGCAGAGAAAAAGGGAAAGGACAAGATTGCTTTAAAAACTGAACACTTTAAATGGTTTTGGAGAAAATGAAAAAAGACACTGCCTCAAAGTCATTCCGGTTTAAACCTAATCCAGGATCCCTTTCGCGTGCTGTGAGCTGGATAAACTTCTCTACCCTATCCAAACAGACAAAAAGGTTATTCCGCAGTGATGGTGAACTCACATCTATATGCGGACAGCAGACAGAAGAGGATGAAAACTGGACCTACAGACCACAGCACAGAAACGGTGATCCTTTTGTTTGTTTTGGCTTTTTAATGCATTTTTAATAATTTTAATTTCACTGTTGCTAATAACCTTTTTCTTCTTTAAATCCTTCCCCCTTCTTTCTGCTTTCTCCACAATCTGTCTTTCATTTGACCTTTTGGACTCTGTGACAAGTGTTTCCTCACAGCATGTCCTGCTGCTTTGTAGAAACTTACTATGAGTCATTGAGCTTAGGAATCCTACCCATAGGAAACATGTTTTCATCTCAGTTTTCTTTAACATGGTAGCTGTATTGTGATAACCTAGCCTATAGTACAGATTTCACCTTATTTGTATGGGGATGTGCAGAAGTATAAAGGGGAAGCAGGGAATTAATTTTATAGGGTACATCTGTTATCCAAACATTTTCAGAGAAAGGGCTAGAGAAGTGTGAGTGCATATATATGTGTGTGTGTGTGTGTATATATATATATATATATATATATATATATATATATAACAGAGATGCACACAAAACAAGGGGGTAATGCCTCTTGCTTCACCTGTTGAAAGGGCAGAAAATGTGCTGGAACATGGGTACATGGATGTGCATTAATGGGTGCTGATCCATTTCTGTTGGGTTGAATCATTATAGCAGTGTTTCTTAGGCTGATGTGATCGATCAGCAATATATATATATATATATATATATATATATATTTTCTAACATGCCAGGTACCAGTATCCTATTTGTGCCCACTGGCTACAACTATTTCTTTCTGAGAACTTGCTGAGAACTAGCTGATCTGTTGTGGATTGGCATCAGGCCGTGGAAAAATCACTTTGAGTATCACCGCACTATAATAAGGAGGGAATACTTGGTGTGGCCTTATTGGCATCTATAGATAGTTATCCATACATTTCTGTAGTATATGCCCGCAGAACCAATCACTTTATGTGAAGCAGCTCATTTGTATTCAAGTCTGGACCTTAGTGATATTTTTTCCTTACAAGGAGTAGGGGGTGAGTTGAGGAGATTTTATCCCATCATCCCATCTTTCTGTGAATCTCTGCTTCTAACATTGGCTGTTCCTTCTTACTAATCAAATGTATTTTCTAGTTAAGGGTGGTCAAATGCTTTGTTTGTCACCTTACATAAGGCAAACCAGTGTTTAATCAGGACTTGGCAGTAGAGATAAACAGGATTTTACTGCAAGTTGAAATAATCATTATCTATTTTGGCCTATCTTGAAAGAACATGTCATAATCCAGTGAGTTATTGATTGTAGCACCCCTCTTTTTTTCTTTGATAACATGATACTGATTTCCTGGCTCGCCCTGTGTTCTTAGCAGATGATAAATCTCTTGCAAACTGTCTAGTCATTTTGTTGGCATTTTAACTAGAAATCACAGAAGCTATACTAATTTAATGAGAAAATATCCCACCAGTGCTCACTAAGAGGATTTGAGAGCACTCCTTGTGAGAAACAAGGTACTTTCAGACAGCTCTGCATAGGGAACATGAGGATGGGAAAGGGTCCATGGCTTCCATGTTCTAACTTGGGTGCTGGATTTTGTTTTTAGTGTCTTATTATCCCTAACTTGTTCTGCACTTGTATGGATCCTGTGGTAAAAGTACCAGAAAACAGCACTATTGATTGTCCAAAAATAAAAGGATTTTCATATGCTGCATCCCATCTAAGTATTTCTGTGGTCTAGTTTCCTCTTTTCTCCTGTTTTGAAGTCCTGTTGACAAAGCTTGTGGACAGGAGGAGGGCAGACAGAAATTGAGATCTGTAAAATCTGATCTGTAATTTCAAGCCCTGACAGAAACCAAAACCCTTAGATGTGATTTTCATAAGCCATGGAGGCAGTGAAAGGAACATAGTGGGACACACCCTTTAATTATATTGAGTGTTCTTCTCTTAAACCCATACATATCAGTCCAGCCAAACCCCAGAAATCGTACAAAATTTAAAAGGCTAAAGTTGGTTGCATTCGCCTCCTTTATGTGAAGCTAACAATTCAATTCTGTGTTCTTATCATGAGCTGCCCTGGACTGTGTTTACATTTGGAAGTTGAAGGGTGTTTTAATGTTCTGGCAGTCTGGAGTGGTGTTTGGTCAAAGCTTTCAGAACTCTGGGGCTCCTGGAGGGAAATGTACAAGGAGCAGTGCTGGTGGTGACAATAAAGTGACCTGTGAATTCATAAAAAGAAAGTTTCTGCCAGACAAAATTTGCTTGTGTTAAATATGTTCTATTCGTTGTAGTCCATTGTAGATGAACTGTGCTGTTCCAGGACCGTTTCCAAGCAGTACTACTATTTGTTGAGAACTATTGCTTCTATAGTCAAATCAAGATAAACATTAATAAGTGTAAATAAGAAGGCTGCTCTAGGTAAGGATTTGTTGCTTAGCAATTTTGTGGCTATTTCCATGGTTTGTGATTTGGGGCCCTTGTTTGGAAGAGTGGCAAGTGCCTGTATTTGGAAATGTTACATGAAGACTACAGCATTTCCTGGGTGTGCCCACAGAAGGATCTTAGATTTGTGTTGGGTCCTATGCACTGATTCAGCTCCAGAAAAAGGTGGTGGATGACTAATGTTATCTTGTTTCCTGGTATGATTGCTTCATGATGTCTGTTTGTGATTTCAGAACATTGTGCTGAAAGGGCATTAAGGTGACTCTCCCACAGTACAAGTTCCCAGTGTGATTTTTCCCCTGCAGGAATTTCCCAGTCATCAAGCCCTTTCACACTACACAAGTATAGCTCTCAGGTTTCACTTTTAATTGTCATGGCTGCATCCTGTGGAATCCTGGGATTTGCAGTTTAGGGAGGTACATTTAGAATTCTTGGAGAGCCAGCATGGTGTAGTTGTTTGAGTGTTGACTACGGCACTGGAGACCAGCATTTGAATCTCCACTTGACCATGGAAACCCAGTGGGTGACCTTGGGCGAGTCATACTATCTCAGCCTCAGAGGGAGGCAAAGGCAAATCCCCTCTGAACAAATCTTGCCAAGAAAACTCCATGATAAATTCGCCTTAGGGTGTCATAAGTTAGAATGACTTGAAGGCACACTGCAACAGTTTAGAATTCTCAACGAGACCACAATAGGATCTCATGAAGCTACAAATCCCAGCATTTCACCAGATGTAACCATGACAGTTTAAGTGAAATCATAGTCCTACAATTACCGGTATGTAGTTTGGAATGGCCCATGCAAATAAACCTTAGGGATAGAGGTAGATTGGGATAGAACAGCCATTTGACATGAGAGTGGCGGGTCTCAGTAATCTGAAAAAAAATGTTATGAGATTATTTCCCCTTTCAAACACATCCAAGAAGGCAGCCACAGTTGTTCCCCCAAGTCTTGATCAGAACCACTCTGGTAATATATGGTACAGAGTGTTGGGTACTGACCATAGAAGCTAAGGTTCAAATTACTGCCCAGCCCTAAGTTTATACCAGCTGATCACCTCTTGGTCTAATTTACTTTGTAAAGTTGTTGGAGGGTAAAATGGAAAGACACTGCTTTTGTGACCTTAGAAGAAATGTAATGCCTTTTGCTCATTTGATTGTCAAGTGTTTCCCTTTTGTAAATAGTTAGGTGTGTTCCAAGCAAGAGATTCATTCATGGAGGTGTTAAATTACAGGTTCAGATTTTTAAAATTTAGGAGTAGATGAAGGAAAACCCAGTGTTAGCTCTTCCTTGTGAAACATCCTTACATCTTAAGGTCAGGGAAAGATCCCATTTACCTCTGATAACCTGGAATCTGTTTCTCTTTTCATAAAATTATCTGAGAAAGGACATTAAATCACATTTTTTAGAACATAATCTTTAAATGCTTACTTATACTGAGCAAATTAGTGCAGCTACCCTGTCACCTCTGGGTTTAAGGCAGTTCTTAAGAAAGCTTGTATACGCTGGAAGGATGCTGGCTAGTCAGTATTCCCTTTATTTCTTCTGGCAGATGTAGTCAGTGTTCAACCAGATCACCATAGGACAGAAATAAACTGTGGTTTGAATTTAAGGCCAAGAGAAAGAAAATGAGGAGGAGCAGAGGGTAGGAGACAGTATAACCAAGATATGCTGGAGTGCTATGAGGGTGTTATCCAGATGTTAAGTTTTTTGCTTGAAGTTGACTGCTTCACAGTACTTTCAGAGTTGTCTGAAGATCTTTGGTTGGCAGCTGCTTTCATTTTAATTTTAAGCAAATGACAAAAGTGGAAAATCCAGTGTTCTTATGTATCAGTATGTTATATGTTAGCTCTATAAAGATGTATGTTCTCTTTTGTTCTTGACATTTCCATTAGACTTTCTTGCAAGGGTTAGTTTTTCTGCTAATGAGAGTTCACACAGTCAGGCAGTGATGGGGTGGGGAGAGATGGGGTAAACGTAGTGAATTGATTTTGATTGTAGCGTTATTGTACACTCGACTTATATTAAATAAAGAAGTCCATTGTACAGAGCACAGTAAGGGGTGGTAGGAGAGAACCATTTTTCCCTGTAATTGGACAGCAACTATAAAAGCTTGAATCACTCGTAATAATAGGGATTGCTGGGCATTTTTTAAAAGTGAGAGATGGGGAGGGATACAGTAGGCTATTCTAAAACCCTGGAAATAGTCACTGGAACTTGTATGGTTGAGTTTAGTTGGTGGTTATATATTGAAATAATAGCATATTTTTAAAATGTTTTAGTTATGTACGGCTGAAGATGGCTTTAAATTTTAAAGACTACTACCTGTAGATGTCACATGTAGGAATTGCTGGTGCATATTTTGTTTCATATATAGAGATATGCTTGTGTGAAGAAGCCACAGAAAATTATAATTTACCTAAATCGGGGTGAACAACTTGGGTAACTTTGAGAGCTAATCCCTCCCCCAGTTTATGTAACATTGCAGTTCCATAGCACATTGCAAATAAATTTTTAAGGCAAGTATTATCTGCTTCTTTTAAAAGCTTTTAGTGGGTTATTGTTGAAATTTGGCCTGCATTTCCCATTGTAGTTCAGCAGTGTACTTCTTTGATGGGTTCTATAGTCTGTGAAAACAGCCTTGGGTGTTGAGTGATGTTCCCCACCAGTGTAAATACCATTGAAATTCATGTGAAATAGTTGTTGTAAATGCTGTCAAAATCCACATGAAATTGAATTGCAATCAAGTTGGCTTCAACTTTATGGCATCCCTATGAATGAGAGACCTTATCAACAACCCTGCTCAGGTCTTGCAGACCCAGGGCCGTGGTTTCTTTGACTGAATCCATCTACCTGTAGTGTGGTCTTCCTATTCTCATACCTCGCCAAACAATATTGTCTTTCCTAATGAATCATGGCTTTTCAGGATATGTGTAAAGTATGGCCATGTCAATTTAGTCATCTAGGTATCTAGAGAGAGTTGAGACTTGATTTGCTCTTGGACCCATTTATCTGTCTTTTTGGCAGTCCATGGTATCTGCAGAACTCTTCTTCAGCATCACATTGCAAATGATATGTGAAATACACATGTCTCTTGGCTTACATGAGGTGGTGTGTTCTGCTTCCAGTAGTGAGAATTTAGTGAATTGTGAAACAAGTTTTGAAAGCCATGGAAGGAATGATGGCTAAAAGCTGAAATAGATTGCTGCTGATCAGAATGGATATGAATAAGTGATGACCTGGGAACAAGACAAGTCTATAGACCTCTTGAATGTGAAGTTCTTGTATCATAGTTTGCATGTTGGATAAAACTATTAGGAAAAGAGGGAGGTCTTTTGTGCCTTTGTGGTATATCAAGTCAGAAGAGTTTTATTTTATATACTCTAAAACTTTGAATGATGATTTATCTCGAAGGTTACAGAGTTTGGCCAGGCTAGTATAAATGCCACATTAAATTTATGGGGAATTACAAGACTATTATTAATTTTTTTTGTTAGACATTTCTTTATTACTTTTTGAAAGAAATTTCTAGGCTAGTTTACATGGAAGTGAAACAACTTTAACAAACTCAAAATATGGGTTACTAGAAAAATTTAAAATTAAATAACTTAATATGTACGCAAAACACTGATGGTATTATTTTTGCTGATGATCATTAAAGAGAATAGTTTTAGATGAAATGGGAAGACTTCTCATCTCTAAGTACTAGCTTGTCTCCTTCTTCAGACAAAAGCATTTGCACAACAATTTGTATTCTTTTCTACCCTGAACCTATTGGAAGCTTAAGAATTGAGAACAATCAGAAGATTCAGGTAGTCCCTGTCTAAAAGGACACTACATTCATTTCAAAGCTTGTGTTTTTGCTCTCCAGTTATTTCATATATACATGCTAGTCAGATCTGTAGGACACAGTGGGGAGGGCCTGGCTTTTCATGAAGTGTGCATTCAGTAAACATTGAGCAAGATGCCTCTTTGCAACTGGACAAAGCAAAAAGTAAATGCAACACAATAGCATAGTGAATTTACTGCCCCTATGTTAATCAGATATCATTGTTGCTTTGTGCCTTCAAGTCATTTTCAACTTATGATGACCCTAAAGCGAACCTATTGCAAGATTTTTTTGACAAGATACCGTATGTTCTCAGGTGGGTCGTCTTTGCTGCCTCCAATACTGAGAGAGTGTGATTTGCCCAAAGCCAACCAGTGGGTTTCCATGGTTGAGCAGGGATTTGAACTTTGGCCTCCAGAGTCATAGTCCAAAGCTTAGAACACTATAGCATTCTGATTCTTGAAACAAATAGTTGACTTAAAACTAAGGTGACCATGAAGGCTCTGGTTTGATTAAAGTAATATCTGCTGTCTGATACTTAATTCAGTGTAGCTTCTGAAGGTTATTTTGCATCGTTCGTCGCTTCAGGAGCACAAGTTGTGGTGACTCAAATTGAAGGGAAAATGGCTATACTATGTTTCTTGCAAGCATAAAAATTGAGATTTGAAATTTACCACTTTGAAGAAGGTTCACATTAAATCAAATGTACCCTTTGTGTGGTTGACCAATAAATTGAATTATGAAAAGACACTCTTTGCTTAACTTTATTTTGGAAGATGGAGGTTTGATGAATTAACTGGTTTGCCCAGTTGTGTAAAGATGGATAGATGTGAGTTCATCTACATTATTTAATTTCCTCCTTCAAGGAAACTTCTTAGTTCCAAATATTAGAGGGAGATTTATTTTGTATCCTGCTTCTTAAAGCCTCCTGTCAAATTATGACAACCTCATGAATTTCATAGAGTTTTCTTAGGCAAGGAATACTTAGAGGTGGTATTACAGTAGGCCAGTTTCTTCCTCTGAAAGATAGTCTACAGCACTTGGTAGTGGTTGGCTGTCTCCCATTCAAGTACTAACCAGGGTTGACCTTGCTTAGCCAGATGAGATCTGGTGCCTTTCCTTTACTAAGGTCCTATTTTATTTTTTAAGAAGGTGATTAAATGAACATACAGACTTTAACAGGATGACACCAGCATGTATTTCTGTGGAATTTAGTGTTCTGTGAAACAGTGGGAGATAATGATATATATTAAAACTAGGGGCTGTGAGGCAGAGTGAAAGAGGAGCAGAGAGAAGATTGGTGAGGAATAAATTTCTATAGGGCAGGTTTAAAATCATGCATATTGCTGACTTTCCTCTTTCTTGGTCCACTGCATCTTACTTTAACTCTGATTCCACCCTCCTTTTTTGACTGTCTTAACTGAGAGTGGTAACACTAATTACCTTTTCCTTTGTATCAGTGGCAGAAGACACTAGGGCACCTGCTAGGCTGTTAGGTAAAGGTAGAGAGCCAACGTGGTATAGTGGTTTAAGATTTGGATATAGCCCTGGACACCAGCCATGGAAACCCATTGGGTCACCTTGGGCACATCACATATGCTCAGCCCCAGAAAACTCTGTGATAGGTTTGCTTTAGGGTTGCCATAAGATGGACATGACTTGAAGACATACAACAACAACAACAACAACAACACAACAACAACAGGAGCCATTGTAATGGCGGATGTGTTAAAACCATTTAGCTCAACCTCATATCTCCATATAACATCCTCCCTTAGAAAAAGAGCACACTTGGAACTGTAGTTTTTTAAATAAAAACTAAATAATAGTATATAACAGTATAAGACAATTAATTAAGGGAAAAAACAGATCTGCCAGTTATTGTAATTTGTATTTCATGGTTAGTCCTAAAGGAGGATTAGAGTAAAAAACATAAGAAGTATGGTTGCGATGTGTAAGTTGTTTAGCTAAATGGGTCAGGAAAATATATTCATCTGTATTTGAGTGGATTGTGATTGGAAGCAGGAAGGGAGTCCACAGTGGAGGTGAACAGAAACTGCCATGCTATTATGCTTTTAAAAAACAAAAAGACTGAGATTCCTAGCTTGTTGTATGTGCTCATTGAGCTTGTTCACAGTTATGCTCTAAAATCTTTATCTGTCTACTGCTGTTTAGCTTGCTTGAGAAACTTCCGGTTACATTTGGAATGTTGGGATGGTTAGGTTCAACCTTATGAGGAAACACCTGCAACTTCAGTGATAGCTCCTTTACTGTATTTGTTGCAAACTGTAAGAAGTCATGCATGACTCCTTCTTTAGTACCATCAACTTCAAAAAAACTGGAATCTCTCTATCATGTTATTGAAGACGAATAAGACTGGCTGACCCATCACCCCAAACCAAATTC
>CAOLHI010004572.1:0-108007 GCA_948474755.1 Ctenosaura bakeri
TCCTTTCCCCATCCACCCTCATGTGCTTGTGAAGCTTTTCAATGGGGGACCAGGAAACCACCTGAAATGGGACTCTCTGTCCTCCAAGCACATTCCTACTTTATATTTAAAATTATAAATATCTATAAATATATATCTATATATTAAAAAATCTCCTTAGGAAGCCCTTTTTTTTCTACAGAGAACGTTGCCTTATATATTTTCTCCCAGTTTCAAATTATGTATTGTGAGCAATTCTTTTTTAATTTAATTGATTCTGTTTTTAAAGAATCCATGCCTCGTATAAAAATGCAGGCACAGCCCAAAGTCCCTTTGCTAGTGTGAGGCCCCATGCCCAGACAGTGCCATTGTCAGGTCTATAAACTGACATGCTTTGTGTACACCCAGGGCTTTCTAGGATGTGTGTGGCAGCAGCACTTTGTTCAGGAGAGTGGTGAATGTCCGTTTGTGAGCAGCAGTCCTCATGTGTAGTTATTAGAGTTGCTGGATCATAGCTGTAGGCCCTCAGTAAGACAGCTGTGGATGCAACAGAAAGATGTACATATACAAGTTTCATCAAGAACCTGTGGGACTTAATGTGCAATTTTGCACCGCTTGATTCAGCAGCTTTCTGTGCACATTGTGATGCAGCTCCAAGTGCAAAACTAGATTGCTTTCACTGAATTGGGACAATAGGTCACAATCCAGTTCAAGGTTGCACTTACTAGGCCATGCTAAAGACAGTTAATAGTCTGTGTTCTAAAATGCAAACATTTTTCCCCCACACACAAAAAATGGAGTTCTCCTTCTCTCCTCCCAGCCCCTTTTCTGTTCTATTGGATTTTTTTTCTAAAGCAGATTGATATTTTTCCTCCTCTCACCCTTCACCTTTAAAATACTCCCCATCATCTCTTTCTGTTGTATTATAGTGTATATTGTATCATAGACTATATATTGCGTTATGTGTTTCCTACATGTTTCAAAAACATAAGGCTTGTTATTTTTGAGCTTTTAAATTAAAAAAATCCACTTTATTTTTTAGTTGTAGCTGCTTGAAGTATGTTTTTCTTTAAAGTGGCAAATTCTGTGTTTTTGATTAATGCTGTAATTTGACCTGGTCAGTGTGTGGCTAGCCCAGAGTGGGTTGAGCGAGGAGAGAACAATCAGATTGCCTGATAGGTGAATTTAATTGTGAGAAACAAACTTCACCATGATTCAGGAAATGTAGACATTGAAAGAATGCAAGATTTAGATGGCTTTCTGAAAGGTTAAGACGGGCTAGAATGTTTTTGGGGGTTTTTTGTTTTGTTTTTTGTTTTACTTCATAGAGACTCCCAATAGCAGTTTCACAAATTCTGCTCTAGATTGGTTTATGATGCCATTATATGAAACTTAGCTGGCCAGAATGTACATTTCTGTTTTAAGATGTCTTTTCTTACTCCATTTTCTTTACAGCATTAACAACAATCACAAATACATTTTCTAATTTCATGTATGGAAAGTTACCTTTGGCCTGGTGTATGCATTACATAGCAACATGCAGTGTATTAAAAAAATGTTGAGCACATGGCTGATCTGCCATACAGACAGTGGCAGTCATCCTTAGAGTGCCACGTCAGGCTGCCCCTGTCTATAAAATGTAAAACAAACGTTTGCCTGCAGTTTAATTTGCTTGTATTTTGAGGTCTCATATTGTAGGCATTTTCTGTGGGCACAAGCCAACAGGAAACATTCCTTCACAGGTCCCAGTGAAATTTAATGGAGGCTGTACAAAAGCATGGTATTTCAATGGGCTTGTACGGGACGACTTCCCAGTGGATTGTTCCCTATGTATTGTATGCAGAGATTAGCTGTTAAGAGGAAGCTGTTAATTAGTTCAGCTCCTTTTGTGTGGGCTTAGGATATCATAACTCTACCCACCAACCACAGCCTCTGTCCTCTTCATAGCGAACAGCCCGCAAGTATCTTTGTGGGGGAAAGACTACTTTGAGAGGGACGCAGGCAGGAGAAATAAACAAACCCATGTTGTTACAGTCCTGCCTGAGATTTGTCTTATTTAAAAGAATTATAACATCCATTGTAAGCCAAAGTCTTGTTGCTTCAGTAACAGGTGGTACCACTGATAACTGTTCAGACCAGTTTTGTGGGAGAAGATGTTATAAAGTGAATGGATGGGAGTGCGAATTCCACATTGGATGACTTACAGTGAGTACCTACTATAGGTTGTAGTCCTGTGTACACTTAAGAGGAAATCCCACTGAACTCCATAGATGTGGATAGAATTGCATTGTTTCCTCAGCTGAATAAAGAGGTGATTATGACAGCTGCGGCCCCTGAACATTTGCAGGAGACAAGGATTAAACAGCTTGCAGCTGAAGATACACATGAGTATGAAGCCCTGGGAAACCTAAAAGGTCTGGGAGTGTGGTAATGTTACCTTGAGTCTTTGGGGAGCTGTTGTCAAGCTGACCTGCCCTTACCTAGCTGGTTTACTGATGTGGGTGGCTGATTCTTTTAAAATACATGGGAGTTGCCATCCCAAAAAACTGCCACAGAAAGATGTCTCATGTACTGGCCCATCCAGAGGTCTTCCAAGAGTATAGTAATGGAGTCATGCTGCTTGCTGTGATTTCAGTAGAGTTTGTATTGAGATTTCATCACCACCTGCTGGAAATTAAAACTCAGGTTATAGGAGCCTGAGCTGACTTTGTCAACTTCCTTGTTGCATCTGCCAATATTCCTGCATAAGTGAGAATCCCAATAATTCATCTCTTGGTTTCTTCCCTGCCTTCTGCTACCTTTCAAGGGGTTCTTTAGAAAATACTGTTGGTAGCTCTATTCATTCCATTTTGCCCATCTTGATTGTGGCTCTGTTTTCTCAACTGCTCTTTGGGAGATCCAGCATCTTCTATAGACCAGTGAAAGGACAGCCTTTGCCACATGTGAACAGCAAGTGAACACAGAGAGTTATGTTTAATTTTCACCAGTGCGTACAAGTTATAGTCATTGTACAGTGGCTCAGCCATGAACGAACTGCTTGCTGTTGCATGCAGTTTGTGCACTCTCACATAGCTCCCTCAACTTACAGGATCAGCTTAACAAACCAGATAGAAAATTTAGCTTGTTGTCTGATCACAAGCCAGGCTTCATTCTTAGTTTACACTTCTGGGCTTGTGGGTGAGCAGCAAGCCCAGAGTCCCAGTTTGCATAAACACATTCTCAGCTTTTAATTTCTGGAGCACCCAGATTGGAGGAAACAGGATGCTCTTTCTCAAATAGGATTCTCTAGAATTCTGGCTTACTTAGCTGCTGAAAATGTCAGGCAATATGGTATAGTTTTTCAACTAAATTCTTTTCTGAGAGAACACATACTGTCAGTGAAGAAGACTGTTTTTCTTTTATTGTGAACTTATACTGGTCCTTTTAGTAATACTACAAAGAATTAGGATTTTTGTGTAGAAATCAGCGTAAGAGAAGGTGATACAAAAGGCTATTTGTAAATTCTAGTGCCACTCAAAAGTAGTGGTTCATTGACTGATGTTGGTCTGTTCATTATTGGCTGGTGATCTATCACAGGTTTTCAGGAAAGAGAAATAGTTGTAGTAAGTGGACACATGTATGTTTCTAGTCCCTGGCACATTGAGGAAGAAATCCTGTGATTTCTCCACATCAGTTTAAGAAACACTAGTGCAGCGCACACATGATCCAGATGTCTGGAATAAATCCCAAGGTTTTGTTCACAAAGATATGCTTGAAAGTATATGGGTAATACTGATGGTATACACACTGTCATTCCAGATGACAGTTATGAGAAACTTCTCAAAGTTTTTGAGAGGGGGGTTGTAACAGGTTGCGAAATCTGCAAGAGTGGCTTAACTGTTAAGATTGTAGTGCTTTACCCAAATCTGTACTGAATAGTCAGTTCTTCATTTCTCCCACTGGTGCTATATGGGATCTTATCTTGCAACACACATTGCCAAGTGCCAGCCCCAACCTTTGATAGCATTTACCACAGCATCTGGCAGGGAGATGGACTTCTCCCTGACCATGCTGTTGTGGGCCATATGCTGCCTCGTGGTGGAAGACCAGGCAAGAGTTTAATGAGAGAAGAAGTCATTCAACGGACATCAGCAACTCAGGTTTTTCAGCAAAAAGCTAGGACAGGATCTCCAACTGGTAGTGAGTGATGTAGGTTGGGAGTGAGAGACCTGTCCAGCTTGACACCCCTTGCCCACTGTCCTGTCCAATGGGAAAATGTATTAAAAATGGACTTTGATGCTAGAGACCCTGTCTCCTGTCTTGCATCTGAAGAGGCATGATTGTGATGTAGCAAAACCCTCTAGAACAGTACCACATAGGACTAGTCCAAACATTCATAGTCTCAGCAGCAGCAAGGCTGGAATCTGTGGGGTTTTTGTTGGAGTTCCCACCAGAGGTAAGAAGCCCTTGTGTTCTTCAGGTGTTTTGGATTACAATTCCCATAATTCCTCACTATTGATCAGGCTGGCTGAGACTGATGGGAGTTGTAGGCCAACGTACCTGGAGGGACAAACCAAGGATAGATTGTGTAAACCATCTTCAGTTTACACAATCAAAGCCTGATATGGTCTTAACTTCTCTTTATTCCATGTGGTCTTCTGTTTGACTTGAAATCCCAGAGGCAGAAAAGAGAGAATACTCAGCATTTCTATCACTAGTGCTTTGTATACCTGAAGGAAACACAAAATAGCTAAGATAGAAAGTGATTAGCTTCCATTATACAATCCTTTAAGGTATAAATTAATTACCCTGAGGCTTAATTTTTTTAAAAAACAAGAAATGCAGTGGGAGATAAATGGCAGTGAAAGAGGGGTGATTCATTTTTACACTTTTGGATAGTTCAAGTCGTTTCTAACTTATGGTGAACCTATCATGGGGTTTTCTGGAGATGAGAATGTGTGATGTGCCCAAGGTCATCTAGTGGGTTTCTATGGATGAGCAAGGAATTGAAACTTGCTCTCGACAGTCATAGTCGAACGCCCAAACCACTACACGACACTGGCTCTCTTTGGATAGTTACTGTGGCTTAATAAATGAATAGTAGGCTATATTTCAGGGGAGGAACTGACAAAACCACCTCTTGAGTATTTCTTACCTAAAACCCTATGAAATATGGGCTTGCCATAAGGCACGTAAACCCACAACAGTCTCCACCATGTCTGAAGATGGCAGGCTAGCTTAAGGGTCACAGGGTGGGCTGGGTGGCACATAGATATCTTCTGCAGAACTCTACTGCCAGCTTCTAGCACCTGCTGTCCGAGGCACCTGATTCACTCTACCTGATGGAAGGCCTTACCCTGGCATGAGGTTTCCACTGGAATTGACCATGTGTTTCACTTGCTGTCAAAGGTGCTTTTAATTGATCGCTTTTCCAAGACAGCCCATTTCATTCCCCACAACTCCAAGAGAAGTTGCCATTCTCCCTCCATTGTATATTCTGCCTCCCATGAGTTGCTTGTCCATTTCAGCACACACCACAGTGCCAAAACCTTTTATCTCCCAAACTCCCAATTCACCACCAAGTTCGGGTATGCACTGTGCTACTTCAGAGGTTGGGAAAGTTGCTTTTTTAGACTACATCTCTGATAGCTCCCCCACCAGCATGATCATGGCTCCTAGGAAGCCCAAAAACAATTGCCAAGTTTTGAGAGAGAGAGAGAACCCACACATCTTTATTTTATTTTAATTTATTTTAATTATGAAAATGTAAAAACATTAAAACCATAAATTGTTAAACATAATTGGAACTCTCAAGTAAACATCTTCAGCTGAATAGCAATGTTATAAATTGAAAATATGTGGATTCACAAATAATTTTTATTGAGGGAAAAGAAAGGAGACTGATCTACAAATTTATAACACAAGTTATTCTTTTTAAAAAATCAAACATTATGAAAGACATTTTAAAAATTAACCTTCGTGTTCATCATCATATTCCAGACCCTCAAGATGGCAGGTTCTGTGGTGAATCCATGCATTCCTCATTTTTAAAACTATCCGCTCCAAGCGGGAGATACGCTGCTCAAAATCTCTCACTGCAAATAAAAGCATGGATTCATGCCCTTTGCTGCTTGATTTAAAATATGGAAAAAAAATTATTCTAGTGGGCAGACACATATACACGTGGTTGAGTTGAGCTGAGAGCAGGAGGAGAATGGTGAGCAGGGAAGTCAGGGGGGAATGTAATGCAAAAAGGACAAACCGATCATTACATAAAAGTCTAAAGGTATAAACAAATTATTAAACATGCTGTCATCACAAACATCCTGTCATTAACAAGTTTACTAACACATGAAGTGGGAGAAAAGCCTGTTATCTCTGTTCATGTCACAGAACTAACCTTCCTAATAAACTATGGCTATTTCCGCACTAGACTGTTATAGCGCTATCATTCCACTTTCAACATCCTATGGAATCCTGGGGTTTGCAGTTTAGGGAGGGGCCAACATTCCATAGGATGTTGAAAGTGGAATGATAGCGCTATAACGGTCTAGTGCGGAAATGGCCTATAACTCCATAGTTTCGTGCTGGAATTCCCATCAACTGATGCTATAAGGTCAGCACACTTTCTGTGCTGTCAAGTCAGGATTATACTTTATGGATCTTACGAAGTAGAATGTAGTCCACAAAATTATATGCCAGAGTAAATTCATTCCTTAAGTCTTTTAAGACCCACAGAATTGTAGAGTTAAAAGGGAACCCAAGTGCCATCTAGTTAAATCTGCCACTGCAAGTCATCCCCTGTGAAAGCATCCTGAAAGGTGGTGGTTGAACCTCTGTTGGAAAACCTCTAATGAAGGTACTCAGGAAACCTTTTACAACTGCTGGAACTTAGGGAGGTTCTTCCTAATATTTAGTTAGAACCTCTCTTTTGTCATTTGAATCTACTAGTTTGGTTCCTGTTCTCTGAAACAAAAGAAAACAAGCTTACTCCACCTTCTGTCTGACTGCAATTCACATATTTTAGGAGGGCCACCATAACCCAGCTTCTTCAACTGTTCCTCAAAACGTTTGCTTTCAGACCTTTTCCCACTGCAGTTACCTTCCTATGGACACATTCCAGTTTACTGATATCTTTAAACGTGGTGATCAGAACTGGACACAATACTCCAGGCAAGTTCAGGCCAACTTTCTTTTGTGGCATTGTTTTAATGTGCGTAATGTACCACCTGGATATGAAGAGGTAGGTGTAGAAGGTACATCTACATGTACATTCACAGGTGTGAGAAAGCCATAGTTAAACATCCAGTTCACCAATCCATCCTGCAGTACAGAACTAATAAGCTCTTGGATTTATGCCCTTTACCACTTAATACAAAACAGGAAGACCTTCTCACTTACCTGTGTTATCCATAACAAACTGGATCCTCTGCATCCCACGCAGGATCTCATCCAATGTGACCCTTCCTGGCGATCTAGGGAAATAGCGTGGATTGGTTTGTGTCCCTCTTTCTCTTAAGTCCTTTGCGTCTGAGGTGGACGGCTTTGCAAGATCATCATCTTCCAAGTGGGGTACAAAAAGGAAGTTGGGTTAATGGCATGGGTAATCTCTTTGCCTTGAAGAAATCTCTGATAAGTATTGGCCTTGTTGCTTGGGAACTTGCTCCTCGTTCACTCACTCACTGGATTGTCCACTTGCTTCTTGCAAGTCGGGGTGGAGCAGTTACATTCTGTAACTTCTCTTCAGCTCTGAGCATAGGAAGCTGACTTACATGGAGGCAAACTGTTTGTCCTGCTCAATATTATCTATTCAGACTGGCAGCGGCTCTCTAAGGTCTTGGACAGAGATAGGGGTGTTTTTTTTCCCATCACCTACCATCTCATTCTTTTTAACCAGGAAGTACCAGAGACTGAACTTGGTTTCTTCAACATGAAATGGCACAGCAATCACTCAAAAACACCCTGTCTTTGGTGCAGAGCACAAAGCTGGGATTACACTTGTTTTTATTGCAGGGATGGACTATTTGCTCCAGAGCCATGTATCCTGTTCAAAAGGAATTGGGTGTACTGATACATGATGCTAGGGAGATCTTGCACTCAGAACAGCTATATGTCTAGCAGAGTTGGGGAAGTTATACTATACAGCCATCTGAAGTCAGTAACCTTTTCTTCTTTTGTGCACAAACCTTGGCCCAGTGGTCCTTGCTGTTCCCGGTTCCACTCCTTGATCAGTCCCTGGAGTTGGCCCTGGATCATTTCCTGGATCTGGGTCTGAAGTTGGTCCTTCTTGTCCTGTTCCTGTTCATCATCATCTTCTTCATGCTTCAGTATGTAGGCAACTACCAAAAAAGAAGAAAGTACTGGAGTAAGTCACCCACTTTGATGGGTACGGAATGCCCCAGCGGTCCTCAGTTAACCTGTCATAGCTGTAAGGATAGCATATGATGATAAGATGGAAAGGAGATGTCTTACTACAAGACAACAATGGGCAACCTGTGGACTTCAGGCTATGTTAATCTGTCAGCCTGATTTCATGTAACCTTCAACCAAAGTTCAAAAGCCAAAGTTCCAAAGTCAATTTCCAACAAACCTATGCAATGACCCATATATAAGGAATACATAGTCTATGTATTTTTGTAGCACGCAAAGCACAATAGATGTGAAGGTTCATTGGGCATGAGTCTTTTCAGTGAAGGAGGATTACTGGCCATCGATATAGGCTAAACAACCATATAAAAAAGTTCTGATGTGTTTTGGCTGTACTGTCTTCATCAGTGACTGATACTGAAGACCAGACCTTTATATATTCTAATTCTTCCCACCAGTCATCGCCAAAGACACCAGTGTAGAATTCCTCATGTAATAAGAATAGAAGTGCCTCTTGGCTTCATCATCCCTAGCTTTCTACAGACTGTGCTGTTGTGTGACTTCAAGTCATTTTTGACTGATGGCGACCCCAAAGTGAACCTGTTACTGGCGTTTTTTGCAAAATTTGTTCAGAGGCAAGTTTCCAGTGCCTTCCTCTGAGCTAAGACAGTGTGACTTGCCCACAGTCATCCAGTGGGTTTCTGTGGCTAAGCAGGAATTTGAACTCTAGCCTCCAGAGTCATAGTCCAACGTTCAAACCACCATCCTGGCTCACAAATTATGTATTTATTTATATATGGATCATTGACTGTAGAGATTTCCTGGAAACTGACTTTTTAAATTTATTTATAATATATACATACATGGTTCAATATCTGGACCACAACCACTTTATGTTCCTGCTTTCAGCCAAATCTCTACATATAACTGCTGTGGACAAAGAAAATGGGGAACACTCTGGCCATTTCCGCACTAGACTGTTATAGTGCTATTATTCCACTTTTAACATCGTATGGAATCCTGAGGTTTGCAGTTTAGGGAGGGGCCTTTAAGGATTCCCCAGGATTCCACAGGATGTTGAAAGTGGAATAATAACACTATAACAGTCTAGTGCGGAAATGGCCCCCAGTGGTTTCCCTTAGATTTATGAAGGACACTGGTTACACATTTCTTCTCTTAAGTGTACCATTTCTGACCTCACAGTTTTCACTTGCAATGCCTGAAGAAATAGCTTTACCATCTCCTCTAACTGAAAACTAGAGCTAACAGAGTGAAAACTGGAGACAGCTCCTGTACCTTTAATGACTGGGTAGAAGAAGGAATGTTAGCAGGTGTTGCTTTTTACCTAGTTGTATGTCAATCTGCTGAAACTCTCTCTTCCGAGAACCCTTAAAGGTACAGGAGCAGTCTTCAGTTGTCACTCTGGCAATCTTATTGTGCACCCAAAAGGAGACCACTACATTGCAGCACTTCAGCAGCAAGAAGTCTGAACCAACCAAGTGATTTCTCATTACTGAGTGAGTATTGTAGCTGGTACAATGGGAAAAAAAACAAAAAGCCTTGCTTTGGAACTTGCCCACAAATATACCCGAAACAGTTTAAATGTGATTGGAACAAGGAAAACAGTTTGCTAGCACGTCTCATTTTGCTCTGCTCTATTAGTGGGGAAGAACATGATGGGATGCAGGAGCATCACTAGGTCTGGGTCCATAGGTTCCTGTCCCCAGTTTTATTTCCCAGAGTCCTGGATCTATTCCTACATGTACAATGTAGCTATCAGGTTTGTACATGCCTCCCATTTAAATTAATAGGTACTAATGAAACCATAAAACAGAAACCACAAAATTAAATTATTATACTACTACAACATGGTCAGTTTTAAAAAAAAACAGTTTTAAAACAAAATAATAAAAAAGTATGTTAATAATCCTTGGATAGCCAGTGTAGTGTAGTGGTTTGAGCACTGGACTACAACTTTGGAGACCAGAACTCAAATCCCCACTCAGCCATGAAAACCGAAGTCACACTGTCTTGCCCACAGAGGGAGGCAAAGGCAAACCCCCTCTGAACAATCTTGCCAGACAAACAATGTGATACAAACAATGCCTTAGGGTCATCCTAATTCAGAAATTAATTGGAGGCACACAATGACAGCAACAATCTATTAAGAACCCCTTCCTCAAGAAAGAAGACATACATGTTTAAATCTTGCATTTAAACTGGGAGCAGCTACCTAGAAGACTGTGTCTTGCCTCTTTACCAAACATGCCTGTTAGAGTGGTGGACCAAGAAAAAGGCCTCCCTGATAATCTCAAGTCCAGGCATGCTGAACAACATGCCCCCTTCTGATATTAATACATTGCAGCTCACAAGGTAACTGCTCAGATAGGATTTTATTTTGAGTGGATTAGTTGTTTTAGCCAGAACTGTATTTTACAGAAAACTAAAGCACAACTAGAGATTGTTAAATTAGGTATTTATGCACATTTTCATAAAAACCAGAGTTTTATTGCCACTTTATGCTTGCTCATTTGTTGTCTTTTACACTCTAGGTCCTAGAATCTAGGAGGAAAAACGACCTCAAAATTAACTCAGAAAGCTGCACTCTCCTTGGAGAGCCCTCGCCCCTGTAGCTCAAATCAAATTCATGGCAAACTTGCTTGGGAATAGGTCAAGAACTTTATGCTTCCTTGTACCGCATGCTTCTTATAGAGAAATTTCAGAACTCAGGAAGCAATTAACACAATACTTCAGAGCTCCATGGGACCACAACGGCAAAGACAATTTCTTGAGTTGAGGGAAGGGAACCTCCTGAGCTTGGGGAGTTACTCTTTTGGACCATGACTCCCCTAATTTCCAGCCAGCGTTGCCTGTGATTATGCTGGCTGAGACATTATGGGAGCTGTGGTCCAAAAGGGTACGTCTCAAGCTCTGGAAAGTATACAGTGATTCCCTTCAAGAGCAACAATGAAGTAGATATTTATACCTGGGACATCACGGGGCTTAACTTTGGCAGGCGGCTTTGGTTCTTCTACCAGCTGAGGTCTAAACTCTGGGACGTTGTCTTCTTTGCAACAGCTCCAGGACATGTTTACATTTTCCCCATTCTCCACAGAAAGCTTCTTATCTTTTGTGCAGAAATGAAACCTTGTGATCCTCTGATTCAAGAATTATTGTCTGCTATCTCTGGAAGGATGCAGATTGCCAGCACCTGGGTAGGGCACTTGAGCACTGCTACTTTCCTCTTCTTTTGAACCACGCTGGCATTCCTTTTTCAAAGCCTGGAACAGAGTGGCAAAGAATGTGAGAAATGGGGTATGGACACTATCTCCAATGCTCGGACTCAGTGTGGACCACCTCAGCTGTCCAGCTATTGCCTAAATTCACTGTTATAGGTGTCTTGTGAACAGAGTTCTTCCCACATCTACATGGCTGGTTATTAGAAACCTCGGTGCTGGTATCTCTCAAGAGTAAAGTACTCTGGATACTTATTTCAGTGGCAAAAGCAGGAATCTAGATATTTAGACTCACCCAGCCTTTTTTTTTTTTTTTGACCTTTTTATTATGGTCCACAAACTGAACACATTCTCTGTTGTGTGTATCTTGGGCTGGATCCACATTTCGTCACTGACTTGTCTGCCCACTTCCCCCTATGCTGTGTCTTTTGAAAAAAGGAGGCAGAGAAGTCCACTTCCACCATGTGCCTAAATCTGGATCCAGCCTTTTTGTTTTTGTTGTGTCCCTACATATCTGTTTTTGCTCATTACAAGCATCTTGGTATTGATCTTTATGAAAGGCGGTAGAAAAGGACTACAGTCGGCCCTTGGTTCCAGGGCCCCATGTGGATATCAAAATTCATGGATGCTCAAGTCCCATTATGTGCAATGATGTAGTAACATGGTGCCCCTTATATAAAATGGCAAAATCAAAGTTTGCTTTTTTGGAATTTTTAAAAATATTTTCAAACTGTGGTTGGCTGAATCTGTGGATATGAAGGACCTTACTGCCAAGTGGTTAATGAGTGCTCAACTCATGCAGTACACATATACACACCATTCCCAATTTAAACTGCTGTTTTGAAAGCTGTGAATTTAGTAGAGTTTTATAATGGTACGAACCCAGGCAAGCTGAAGATGTTTTGGTGCCTGAGCTAAAGAACAACATGGTATTTCCTTCCTATTACATGTATAGCCATATTTTGGTTAACAAAGTCAATGTGTTCTTCAACCTTTGTTCTTTAGCAGAGGTGGGAGTAACATGTAACAAATAGGGATAGGTTCCCATATTACAGACAGAAAAATAATTCAACATGTTTCAGCAAACTTTTTATTCAAAACTAACAATGTGGACATGTAAAATGAAACAACTAAATCAGCTAAGCCTTGCATAAGTAAACAAAACATTCTGAACCTTCTAGAGCAACTTGAAATGTTCAAAATGCATCTAGGGAGGAGTATCTTTCACCAGCCTCCGCTTTTCTTATGATTTCTATTTTGATGGCTAAATTTACAGATCTGTGTTTTTTAACAGGCTGAGAATAGCTCTCCCTTTTCCACTCTGTTTTGCTATTCATGTACACTCAGTAAGGGATTTTGGAGGCAGCTGCTATTTACTTTGCCTGTTGTAGGCAGGCAGACAGAGCTGCAGTAGAGCCTGCTAGAGTAGAATTCTGCTTTCACTGAAGCTTTTACTGCAGTTTACTGCAGAGATGCTGCTGCAACCTGATACAGAAGATCTGTATTTCTCCTGCCTTTCTTTATCCTTACATTGCCACTGCTGCTCAAAAATATCCTGCTAGACAGATGATAAGAAGCAAAAGGGGAAGCTAGGCCGGTGTAAAGAAGACTCTGTAAGAAGGAACTTCTTTGTTAGAGGCTTTGTCAGCTGAGGTATAGCTGTACAGAAGCCAGCTGGGCCAGGAGTTGAATTTTACTCCAATATTGGCAATGGGATAGCCTCTGCCACCATACCAGAAGGCAGCAGGCTAGCTTAAGTGTCCCTGGTCTGTCTTTCAACACACATTTGTCATCTCTCCTGAGATCAGCCGGCAGAAGAGGGTTCCGATTGCAGAAAAGGCCTAATCTTAACCCCCTGCAGCCAGCACATCTTTGAGTCAGGATTCCATCACTTGAAAAAAGGATCACCACCCTCCACACTCTGGACTGCTCTGAGACAGAGTGACAATATTAAAATTTTAGAAATTTTAAAGAAATTTTAAGAATCTTACTTACACCACTAAATAGGCAACATTTATTGTCTCACTCACCCTCTCTCTTTCATTCACTCCCTTTCTTTTGGTCTCCAGGAAGACTTCATTGTCACCCAGGAAAGGTCTAGATAATGAAAGTGTTTTTCAGATGTAACAAATGACTGTCCAGCATTTCTCCAAATCAAGAACTAGTACTGAGACTCCCCACTCTCACCTCAGGTGAGATCCGACATGGATATAGGGTTCACTAAACCACTACCATGTCTTACAGAAATGTACTATGCAACGTGATTCTAAGTATGTCCTTAAAACTTTTATGAACTGAGCGTTGTGATTATGCCACAATTCTGTATTTTGCTCTCTGCATTTTCCTCAAACAGTTCTTCTTAGGTCTGACACTTTGCAAGGAACACAAATGTTAGCTCAGCTCTTTAGAGACTTAACTACTTGCAGTGAGTAACAAGCCCTTCTGTGCATTTTATGAGGTCCTCCAGTCTTGCATCACTTATATAGGTGCAGGATCCTGCGACCCTTCAGCTGGTGGCCATTCTGGCTGGGATGGATGGACATAAAAAATATCTGGAAAGCCAGAGGATTCTCACCCTTGATTTTGTTATCACAGAATAAAGCTACTTCCTCTCCTGTTCATATAAAATCAAGCCAGACTCAAAGTATAGTCCTTGTGGAAAATGCGAACACCGTGGAAGGAGAAAAACACTGAATACTTACTTTCAGAGAGGACCTCAGCCATATGACAGGTGAACCAGTGAGAGGAAGTGTCACAATGGAGAATATGTCATTGTTACCTTAGCAACCTGGCTCAACCAAGGACATTGTTAGTGTTTACGGTTTTTGTTCAGCCTGTAATGTACATATGCATTCACTTTGGATTCAGGCTAAATTTGCACATGTTGGGGAGTTATTCATGGAAATCTACATCATGCATAACGTCAGAGGCCCCTTAAATGCCACTCTGAATTCAATGCAAGGCTAAAGTAGCTAGGGCGCCACCTTTCAGTGCCATCATGGTATCTCCATATGTGCCACTGGAAAAGGTAATAAACTGTCCATGAATTGTTGTGCACCTTTAGACAGGGGCAACTTCTTCATTATTGTTGTAGTGTTACCCCAAACTGTGGGTGCCGTGAGGGCCACCTGTGATGCCAGTACCTCCATGCAAAGGTGGGGAATAAGTAGCTCAAGAATAGGAGGCTTGCGAGGGGGGGCAACTTAGCAAGATCTTGCCTACCAATGTTTATGGGCTCATGCAGGAGAAAGAAAACCAGCCAAAGAGCAAAAAGTAAACTAAAATGTGTTTTATTGAAATAAATTCATGCACACATGCAACAATTCAAGCACTCACTCACTCACACAAGGCTAGCCAAAGGAAGGAAGGAAAATGGGATAGAAGATCTGGAGGAATTCAGGCAATATTTACCATTCCAGAGAGAAGCAGAGGAAGCAGCGACATGGCTTAGGTAAGAACCTAAGGACAATTCTTTCGGGAATCAGACAAACAGAGTGGCATTTGGATCAGTGAGAGACTGCACTGGACAGCCTAAAATCAGGTATTTGTACCTGAAAAATGTCCCAAGGGTATGACTGTGACTTGCACTCCCTGCTAAGCAGACAATGGGAGTTGGGGCACAAACAATGAAGTCCAGACTGAATTGATGGGGTTTCTATTTGAGTGACAAGGGGGTAGTGGTTATCATAATAGCTGGATTTTGTGGATAGGTGGGGAAACAATAGGAAAACATCCAGATGCACAGGGACCAAGGTTAAGTCAATCACAATTTGGTGGGAAACTTCCCTATTTCAGTTCTGAGAGTCCAGCTAGGTATTTCACACCTATTGTATTCAGAGCAGCTGAGCTACTGTCCTGAACTGACTGGGTCTTTTGCCTAGAGGTAGGTGAGGCTGACCTTCCTTGCCATGTCCCATTTACAGTCAGGAATTTCTCTCTTCCAGCATGACCTAGCTGTCACCTCAAGTATCATTTATATCAACACCAATTTATATGGTGCCAATCGAATATTATTTGCCAATTAAACCATACTGACCAAGGAGAGCTCCATGGCAAGGTGTCACTGTGCCTTCAAGTCATTTCTGACTAACAGCAACCCTAAGGCAAATGTATTATGGAGTTTTCTGGGACTGAGTGTGATGCACCCAAGCTCACCCCATGGGTTTCCATGGCCAAGTGGGAATCAAACCCTGGTCTGCAAAGCCGTAGTCCAACACTCAGCCACAGCGGCTCTCAATGTACACCTTAGGAAAATTACAGGTTTATAAATTGTGGGGAGCACATATGAATCCACCAAAAATACAGTTATTGCCAGAGGTGTGGATCTGTTACTTTTTTTTAATAAAGCCTAATCATAAAATGTTTAATCAGAAATATGTAAAGGGAGCCACTAAGGATACCTAGAAGCCCTCTGGCTTGCCATTGAAAAGTCAACAATTGAATGAACCAGGGAAAGGTCTGTCAGGAAAGAGTACCACAGCTTTCACATCACTGTTAAGCAAGCCCTGCCTTATATCACCATTCACCAACTTTCAGATGGTGGTGATGGGGCAAAAACAAAGCAGGGCCTCCCTGAGGACATTTCCATGCAGTTGGCCATATTAAAAAATAAAAATAAAAACTTCTGCAATGACAACTGCCCCACCGACAGTTCTAGAACAGAATATAGAGTTGGTGCCAGTCAGCAACTAATCATGACACACCGGTGTTATATATAAGCCTTATACAGGGCAACTCTTAGGACAGGCCACACAGCATGGGGCTTTAGGTTGTGCATCCTCACAGCACAACAGAGCTGGCCCCCTTCATCGGGGAAAGTGAGTTACCTGCCTCAGGTGGCAGCCTATCAAAGGCAACAAGTCACACTGCATTCTGGAGATGTGTGCTGCTCTCCTCTATCTGCAGCTGCTGGGAAGCTTGCTGTCTCAGCTCTTGGGAGCAGGGCATTGGTGGGCTCTGGGGAGCTGCTTGAGGTGCTTACTTTCTGCAGCAATACTAGAGCTAACGAATAGTTCAGCAGGCCTCTCCTCCTGTTCTGAAGGGTCCTCAAAGGTAGGCATTGTCAGCAGAACTGGGAGACTCCCTGTGCCACCACAGCACAAGTGATCTTCCGGGACTTCCAAACCAGAATATCTGGTTGAGGAAGGAACACCTCTGAGAGAAGAGCATTTGGGCCTAGCTGGACAGTGGAAAGGTGGGGTATGTGTGGCAGTGCTTTGCCTGCCTCAGGCAGCAGGTGAGCTGGGGACACTAATGAAGCACAAAGGAAAATTTCCGTGAAAGAGCATTCCACATTACGCACATTATGCAGTATCCCACAACACACATGGGAACATGTCTTCTGTGAGAACCTTCAAGCTTGGTTTGAGACACAGTCACATTAATTTCCAAGAACCACATAGCCGTTGGTCTCATCGGTATATAAAGCGATCCTTTAGCATCTTTGAGACTGAGGTCATCTCTGCACAGCACTGTTATAGTGCTATTATTCCATTTTTAACATCCTATGGAATCCTGGGGTTTGCAGTTTAGGGAGGGGCATTTAGAATTCTCAGCCAGAGAGCTCTTTGGCCTCAATAAACTACAAACCCTAGAATTTCACAGGATGTTGAAAGTGGAATAATAGCACTGTAACAGTGTAAGGCAGAAAGGGCCTGAGAAAAAGAGGGTTGTAGCATAAGCTATTTGTAGACTCATCTGATAAAGCAGACTTGAGTCTAGGAAAGCTTATGCTACCAATGTCTTTCTCTCAGTTTCAAAGTTGTTGCAAGACCATTTTCCATCCCAAGAACCATGGTTGCAAAGACAAAGCCCCCCACACAGGTAGTGGGGGGGCAAACATAAGTGTATACAAGTGATACAAAAGCACTTTCACGTACACATCCTTGTAATATGGGGAATACTGTGTTCTGTTCAAAGGAATGGCTGTAATCAGGAAGTAATGTCTCCAGACAAGGAGGTTTGTTGTAGAACCGAGGCGGATTGCAAAGTGCATCCAGGGACCACATGTAGCTCCAAGCCCTTTTTGTGGCCACTAGTGTTCCCCCCTGCTTTTAAAAACAAAAAACAAAAAACTGGCCTTGTGGTTTCTTGTTGAAATTTGGCCGAAAACCTCTACATGCACAACAATCAATGGGAAAATCTACTAAAGGTACCATTGCCAACTAGATACTGACAATATATTCATTGGTCAAAACAATATTAATGTAAATTTAAGTTTCATTCAGATATAATTTTAACAATATTTCAAAATGAGAGTGGATTTTATTTGTTGAGAATGAACTGGGTGAAAAATTTAATGTTAATAATTAATCTTTCTACATGTTAAGTAATTATGGGTGGTTAAGAACAAGGAGATTTTGTTAATAAATTACATTTAAATGGAAAAATAAATTAAAAGTGGAAAACTAGTCAATTTCACTCCACTTGCTGGATGGCTATCTGTTGGGAGTGCTTTGAAGTGTGTTCCTGCATAGCAGGGGGTTGAACTAGATGGCCCTTGGGGTCTCTTACAATTCTATGATTCATTTGACATATATCAAAAACAAGTGTATATATATCCGGCATTGCCTGGGGTTTTATTTTCCCATAGGTAATACTTGTTAGAAAGATTCCCCAAACTGTCTTGTTCAGTACCTGTAACTTTTCCCCATATTCCCCAATCCATCATGTTACGTTATTAACAGACAGAGATCGAGTTCTTGAGGGAAATAACCCTGCCCTCCTCCTTGGTGCTAGGCTTTGTCTCCATAGCCACCTGCCAGCCTATTCAAGACAGACACAGTTGACTGCTTTTTCCCCATATTCCCCAGTCCAATCTGTATTCGGAGTTATTAACATACAGAGATTGGGTATCTGAGGGAACACGTTGCCCTCCTCCTTGCTGTTAGGCCTCATCTCCATAGCAACCAGCTGGCTGAGAATTCTTAGCCCCTCCCTAAACTGCAACCCCCAGGATTCCATAGAATCTTCACAGGCAGCCAATCATAGGAGGTCTTCTCACCTGACAGGAAAAGAGAAACTTTGACTTTTATATATTAGATACACATTCCCTTAGAACATGCCTTTTGCACATCAAGCCATTCAACATTTTGCTCAACTTGAAATACACCCGGACTTTTCAGAGGTTGCCCTTCCCACGTTACACCGATCCTCCAACATTCCGAAACTCAGAGCTGTCCTGCTATTGGCTCAACAGCTACCTCGTTTTACCGGAGCGCTAGATATCACTACACCCTTCCTTTTTCCCACACACTTCGCAGGGAAAAGGATAACCCGCTTTCTATTGGTTAATAGAGACACACCCCTTTTCCTTCTCATTGGGTAATCTCCGTCGTCCGCCTCTTTTGATTTGCTGGGAGCTAAGAAGGACGTGAGGGGGAGGGACTATTACCGTGCTTTTTATTGGTCTCGAGTCACTCGTTCCCGCCTCCTCTCTGGCGTCTACATTGGCAGCAGGGAGAACGAAAAGGTGGGAGTGGGTTTGGCTAACTTCGCTCTGTGGTCTGCGCGTGCGCAGTAAGTGGGTGAAAGGTGCTCTTAATGTTCGCCTGCGTAAAGCTTCACGCTCTGAGTCGGAGCTTCTTTCGTGCTGCGGGTCGGGTCCAGAAATCTTCTCGTGCCATGGATTTGGGGTCCCTTCGGAAGAGCTACAGGGGAGACGAAGAGGTGAGCGCAGAACTTCTTTTTCCCATTGCAGGGATTGGCGTTACTGAACCAGGCTCTGCAGCAGCTAATGTGATGGCAAGAAAATAGTGTCTCTGAGCATATGCAGAGTGTCTTCTTCTAGCCAGACGTCTATGCACGCCTGAACCTGCGGAGAGTTAAATTCAGTGTATGATGGTTCCTGGTATTTATTGGATTTATTTAGTGGAGTACTAGCAATTAATTTTGCAGTTAATCCCACCATTGATATTGCAGTAATAATAAATTATATGTTGGTGGTATGTATTATAATATATAAGATTTTGAAAACAAATTATACAATACATTGTAGTGCCAAGTTGAAAGGTGAAATGCTTTCATAACCAAGTTCACGCTGAAATCAGTGGGACTTATGTGGGGGTAACTACTTAAATTGGAGACTATCCAGGGCACCCATGGTGGACCTTAAGAAACAAAAGCCATTTCTGCACTAGACTTTTATAGCGCTACGATTCCACTTTCAACATCCTATGGAATCCTGGGGTTTGTAGTTTTGTCCTTTTTCTCAGGAAGCAGAATATCTTGGACTGGCCTTGGGTGGCAGGTTGCAATTGCTCTAGGAGTTCAAACACAGCAGTAGAATTTCCTTTTGGTCCTTTCCGCACTATAGTATTATAGTGCTTTCATTCCACTTTCAACATCCTGTGGAATTCTGGGGCTTGTAATTTACTGAGGCCAAAGAGCTCTCTGGCTGAGAATTCTAACTTGCCCCTCCCTAAACTGCAAACTCCAGGATTCCATAGGATGTTGAAAGTGGAATCATAGCGCTATAAAAGTCTAGTGTGGAAATGGCCAAAGTCAAGTCTTTCTGGCATCAAATAAAGACTATAAAGGTGGGTTTGAAATGTGTAGACACTGAATGGGTTGTTGATGAACAGACATTTGAGGTGACAATAGCAGAGAGGCCAGATAGTACCTGGAGTGAGACTGTTTGATCTAGTGGGAAAAAGGGCTTAAGAGCACTGATAAATAATTTAAAGGAAAGAATTGTAAATCAGAAGTAGGGGAGAGACAGTGCGAGAAGGATAGAGTAACTTATTTACATTAGTTTAGGAGGACTAGGTCACCTTCTGCACCTGTGTTCTTGATTTAATAGATGTGTGAGGAGGCAAAGGGTTTTTGTTTCTTCTCTTCTTTGAAGAGGGTAAGTTTTTTTTTTTAATATATGCTCAAATGTGGAAACATACTGCAATACCTACTGTAGAAGATTGGCTACTGAAACTCTGTGATATGGCGGAATTAGATAAATTAATGATAATGTTATTGGAAGATTACAGTATATCCCCCTCTGTGGGAAAAGAGTTTGGGAAAGCTAGCAATAATAATAATAATAATAATAATAATAATAATAATAATAATAATAATAATATTTATTTATATCCCGCCTCTCCCAATGGATCGAGGCGGCATTACAACAGTATATAAATACATTAAAAACACTAAAATGTAACCCATCCTCCCCACCCACCAACCCTTCTAACCCCCTAAAACTCATTAACTATTAAAAACAAATTAAAAACAAGAGGACAATTGATGAGAGGCGGTGGAACACTAGTCTGGGAAGGCCTGTCGGAAGAGAACAGTCTTGACCGCTTTTTTAAAGCAGTCAAGACTGGTAATATGCCGGGTCTCTTCCGGCAGGCCATTCCATAACTTGGGAGCAACAGAAGAGACGGTCCTCTGGGTAACTGCAGCCAACCTAGTTCTGACTGGCTGTAGTAAATTCCTCCCAGAAGTCCTTAGTGTGTGGGGCGGATTATATGGGAGAAGGCGATCCCGCAGGTAGGCTGACCCCAAGCCATGAAGGGCTTTAAAGGTAAGAACCAACATTGAAGGTGAATTGCAAAAATAAGATTAAAGCTAATTATATCATACGGCCGAGAAAGCAATAAGTAGTAATAAAAATATATTAATAATAATAAATGGATGAAGCAAAGAAATATATAAAACATATAAATAAATTAAATTTGAAGGAAAAGGGGTATATAGTTGAGCATCTATGCTTTTAGGCAAGGAAGTTAGTAGAGAATATAAGAGAACTAGAAAAAGAAGATTGATTGAAGGCATCAGTAATAATAATGTTTATGTTATTATAGTACTTTGTAATATAAGTATGATGGAGAATTTTCTTGCATTTTTGTATTTTATTGCATATATTCTTGCATTTCTTGTAATCCTTTCTAAATGGTTTAGGAATTAAGAGTTATTAGAGTATGTGCTTTATCAATCTGTCAATTTTCTTTTAATAAAAAAAATATTGAAGAGAGAAAGAGAGAGTAACTTTGTGAAGGAGAGAGCTTCCTCTAGGTGTGGAGGCACTCGGCATAATGATAAACCTAGAAAACCAAAGTTTGAAATTGTATGGAAGGCTTCCATGGTACTCCTCTTCAGAGGATTTCTTCCCACATGTAAAGGAATGCCAGGGATGGTATGCTCCCCTTCCTTGTGCGTTTATTATCCCAAAGTGCTTTTTGGGGTGGAGGAAAGGCTATAGGCAATGGGGGAGCAACTAAAAGGGAGAGAGACCCAGCAACATATTCTGCAGTTGTATAATGTGGGTGGCTTTGGTGACAGTGCTGCTTGCTTCTCTCACCAGGCCTTTGAGGAGAAACATCTCATATCTCTTGATCCGATAAAGCAGTTCTCTGTATGGTTTGAGGAGGCAATGAAGTGCCCATCTATTGGGGAAGTTAATGCCATGTGCTTGGCGACCTGCACCAGGTAAGGAATCAAACCTTGAATTGTACTCATTCGTTCTTGCTACTTTATCATTTCCTCTGTGTGTGTGTTTCTGTCTTGCAACAAACTGTGTTTATGCCTTCCCAGGGATGGAAGGCCTTCAGCTCGGATGTTGCTTTTGAAGGGATTTAGCCAGGAAGGCTTCCGCTTCTTCACCAACCATGAGAGCAGGAAAGGAAAGGAACTGGTGAGTGCTGTCTTGTGCAGGAAGATTATTGGAGAGAGCATGAATGTCCTAGGCTGGCAACCCAAACTACTTGCTGTAGAGCTGACATATCAAGGCTTATTTAGAAAGGAAAAAACAGCATTAGTTCAGATTCTGTTTCAGCAAATATGTAAAAATTTTCACTAGGGCAACCATATTAGTCTGTGGCAGCAAAACAACTTTCCGCACTACAGTTGCTATAGTGCTATTATTCCACTTTCAACATCCTGTGGAATTTTGGGATTTGTAGTTTACTAAGGCCAGAGAGCTCTCGAGCTGAGATTCTAAATGCCCTTCCCTAGACTACAAACCCCAGCATTCCATTGGGTATTGAAAGTGGACTAATAGCACTATAACAGTGTAGTGTGGAAAGGCCCAAAGAGTCTTGTGGCACCTTAAAAGGCTAACAAGTTTTATTTTTTGTAAACTTTCAGTCCACTTTATTAATTGCATATACTGTAGCTCCAGTTGTGAGGTGTTTATATGTCTGCTTGGCAGAAAAAGGAATGGAAATGTATAAGTTGCTAACAAATGATTGGTGTTTTTTAAAAAAAGTAAAGCACTTTCATGAAATAAAACAGAACAAAAACATTAACGTGCTGGGATGATAAAGACATTTAGCATATGTGTGATGATGAAAAGACTTCATCCAGTCCAAACAGACATCACCCTCAGTTACTTAACGTCTAGTCTGTAGAAGCTAAAAAGGATAACTACTGTGGATGGAACTGATAAGCAGCAAAAAAGTTGGGTGGTAATACAAACAAACTTGCATAATTGAGTTGATAAAGTCCTGTTCCACTGTTTTCTACTGAATATATGGTTTGTGATCAACATTAATCATGCAAATGAAAGAAAATGTCAGGTAGTCTCGCTTTTCATGATTCTGCTTTTTTATTCTTGTTTTGCCTTCACCATTTACAGGACTCAAACCCATTTGCTTCAATGGTCTTCTACTGGGAGCCCCTCAATCGCCAGGTAAGTGATCTCCTTTTCATTAACTGAATATGAGTTCTGCTGTCAGACTGAAAGTTTCATTGAGGCACCAGCCAAGAAAGTGAAAAGAAATTTCTAGCGGCTTTCTCATGCCATCTCCTTTCAATTTTCCAATTGCTCTTTAAAAGATCTATGGCTTAGTTATAAGTGGTGAAGTCTTGGGCAGAGAACCAGGGAATTTCCTATAGTTCATTTTGTGGTGGAAGCTGAACTTACTGGTATTAAAGAGCTGTGATGCCATCCTCTAGGAGTGGAGAACTCAGAATCAGTTATGGTGGAGGCTGAGATGTTGAAAGCTGAGTTTGATTGAGATCTTGTTGCTTTGTGAAAATGATGTATCTTGTAGGACCAGTGTAGAAGAAAGGCCTTTGGTATTTCTTATCCATTTAAACTCTGGTCTGTACAGATTTTGAAACCCCAAAATAAGTTTATTTTGTTTATCTGACCTAAGAGTCAGTTTCTATACGAAGTGGACTTAGGTAGAGTCTGTATTATAAGAGCTTCCATTAAGAGAACTGGAATCTGGCCTGCCAGAGGTTTCTGGTACACACCCTCTCACAAGGCCCCCTCTTCCAAGCCCTGTGTTTTCTGGGTAGATTTCTGTGTTATCACTGATCAAGTGAGCGATTGGTGATAACTGAGGGATTTCTTTGCATAGTGATCTCTCTCCAAGTTAGTGGGCTTCCTGCCCAGTGCTGGGAAGTTAGCTGTGCCTTACTTCCCCTTTCCTTGTATGTTGAAGGGGCTAGAGCAGCAAAAAGACACTTTGAGTGCGGCTTGCAAATGCTGGCAGAGTCCTAGGGCACAGACAGGGCTTTCAAGGATGGCTGAAACCATTCAAGTTTGTTCCATGTAGGAAAGGAACAGGCTGCAGGAGGAGCAAGGTTGGGCTTCAGGCCAGAGTGTTGGGTCGAAAATCTGATGAAAATCTGAAGGGGGTGGACGTGCCCCCTAACAACATCTGGCTAATAGTGGGCTGCATGATGTGGAATCCACCTGCCCAACTCTGACATTGTTCCCCCCACCTGACGTAGAGGTGGGAGTAAAGCACTTTGACTACCTTGGTGTCATGGATGTAACAGGCCAAGGGTCAGTGTCCACAGGAGGTAAGTTTGGAAAGCTTAAGATGAAGTTACTGCTAGCTTCCCAGATGGATGGCTTTAGGAGATGAGAGAGATGATTTATCTGTGGAACAGCAGCCTTGATTCCTTTGGCTGCTGACCCATGGGATGGAATGGCCAGGTGACTCTCAAAGAAATGAGCAAGTTAGAACAGTTAGAATACAATAGTAAAGTATTCCAAAATACTAATCTACTTTTGGATGGACTTGTCCTCTCCATTTAATCCTCCCATGTTCAGAAGAACAAGAACCATACAATGTTAGGAACAGAACCATACAGTACAACCTCTGATTAATCATCTCTTGCACCTCTGTTAATTTTTTTAATTGGTTTTTCTTGCAGGTGCGAATTGAGGGCTTTGTGGAAAGAATTCCTGAGGCAGAATCTGAGAAGTACTTCCACTCACGTCCAAAGAGCAGCCAAATTGGGGCTGTTGTGAGTCGGCAAAGCACGGTGATCCCAGACAGAGAGGTGAGGAACTGTAGTGGTGGTTCCCTGGCGCTTCCTTTTCTTGACCATAGCCTTAGGGTGAAAAAAGAGCAAACACTGGGTTAAAATACATCTGCCTTCTGTTCCATTCATGTCCTCTTTACATATAGGATTACTTTTCTTTCTAACTGAATATTTGATCATGCTTTGTGAGTTTACTGAACATATCCTAAAGCAGAGCTTTCCAAACTTTTCGTGTTAGTGATACACTTTTTAGACGTGCATCCTTTCGCGACACAGTAATTCAGTTTTACTAGCAACCAGAAGGTAAACTAACCTCTTGTAGAGACATAGACACATACATAAACTGTATTAACAAAAGGTATGGGGACACAACACATCTCATGAAAGCTTTTCACATATTTTTAAAAATATGTGATTTATAAATAATCATACATTTCCAAGATTGTAGGCAACACACCTACACACTTCAGGCAATACGCTAACATGTCGCAGCACACTGTTTGGAAAGCCCTGCCCTAGAGAATTCTCCATGGTTGTCTTTCCCATAGTAATTATTGTTACAAACTTTCGGGGGTAGATTGAAATTTGGAATCATGCAGCCTTTCGGAAGTTGTTGAATTGAAATTGCCAACTTTCTTCACCATGCTGTGATGGTTGGGGCTGCTGGGATTTACAGTTCAACCATGCCTGGAAGGCCACACAACTCCTGCCCCTGCAATAAGTGCACATTGTTAACCATTTTTGTCATCATCCTTATCTCTTACATTGTCAAAGATGGTAAAAATAAAAGGTACCAAGTCCCAGTGCTGCTTGTGGAATGTTCTTAGAGATGTTAAATAACAATATCCTTCTGTGGATGAGGGAGAAAATGCTGCTCCTTGGTTTTGGGGTTCCCTAACACAATGTACTCCAACCTGCTGCTTTCTAAATGTGCTGGACTGCAATTGTCATAATTCCCAGAGAAATAACCAGCGCTTTTTAAAACAGATCTTGGTACAAGAAAGTTCCATCTTACAGACTGGAGAAGGAGAAATAAACTAGACACCAAACCACTGGAGGACTTGCTTTTCCGTGGGGAGTGAAACTTGTCACACAAACACCTTTTCACCCAAATATAACCACTTCAGAATGTTGAAGTTTGTACAAAGAAATTCTGGCTATACTTAGGCCTGCATACATTCTCGAATATGACTATGCCTTGTACGTAATTGTAATTAATAATTAAATACAAACACAGCTTTGTATTTAAGAAGATGTCTGATAGCCCTAGCTGACCTTAAATTTTATGCAGGTGAAGGCTGGTGGAGGAAGTATAGATTATTCCTTCTCTCCTTCATTGCCAGTTTGCTTAGCAGAAGGTGAACATTTTTGCAATCTGTGAGGTTAATAACCCGTGTTTCCATACTGGCAACTACGGTGTAGGTGGGAGTTTCTTGGTAAGCAGCGGAGAAATACAAGATAATAATAAATAACAACTGCAGTTTCTTTACAGCATTGTGTGATTAGTTTAGAGCTGGTGCCAAACTTCCTGTTTTCCTTTTTGCCTTTCTGAGATGTTCATATCACTTTTCTTCTTTGTTAGTATTTAAGGAAGAAGAATGCAGAGCTAGAAGAAGTGTACCGAGAAGCCAAGGTACCTAAGCCAGCATATTGGTGAGTTGGACCATTGTGTGCCTTTCAGCTTTAGATTCACCTGTGTTGTGTTACATCCCTTCGCTCATTCTCAGCCATAAACCCAGAAATGTGTTGGTTTCAGAAATTTGAAATCTTTACAGCAATGGATTGGGCAGAATAGCAGAAAAAAAAGAAATTGACATCCAGGCATTCTCCTTCCCAGACAATTCCTGGGTTTTCCCTTTGAATGTTTTATGTAGGAAAGAGCAAGAAGGAGTATTTAACAGGCCAGAGTATGTCTAGTCTGTATTTAAGGGAAGTGGTCTTGTGGGAGGGGGTAGATTGGAGGAGTGATCATCCAGAAGTCTGGCTTGAGAAGTTCCTGAAGAATTGCATTTTGCCCAAAATCTTTGTGGTTCTCCTCTCCTGATTCACATAAGCAACAAACAAAACAGAAACCTGGCTTTGGCCCTGAGGAGTTTACAAACTAAATTTTGATGGTGCAGAGGACAAACCAAAGAAACATGGAGGCAAAACACAGTATGAGCAAATGCAGTTAATCATACTTAGCCTTTGTTTTGATTGAGGATTAAGGTAAGTAAGTTTGGCTTCTGTCAGGCAGAGCAACTAAAGAACACGCCTTCAGCACCTTCAGAATGACCTGAAGGCTTTTCCTGGAATTGCTGGGTTTGGAGCAAAGGAAGAAAGTAAGTTAATGTGGAATGTGTCTCCTAACATGTTGTGGTTAGCAGCAGCAACACTATGCCCCCCTGCCCAGTGAAATGGTGATTTGAGTTGAAGGTGGGTGAGACATTGTTACCCTGACATCTGTCATATTGCAAATAATTTACCCCTTATGGTTTGCAGAGTATGGGGTTGGTGAAGCTTCATAGAGCCCCACAACAAACAAGCTGATGTACAGCAGGACCCCCGTATCCATGGATTCAGTTATCTGCGGTTGGCCAGGATCAGCCAGGGAAAGGCCGCAGGGGGTGGCGAGGAGTGCGACCCCACGCTCCTTGCTGTTTTCCTGCTGGCTGCCACCACGATTGGGCCCGGGGCCAGCAGTTAGAGGTGGGAAGACAGCTCTGCTGCTGCGATCAGGCCCAGGGCCAGTGGCAGGAGGTGGGAAAACAGCAGGAAGCACTGGATCACGCTCCTTGCTGTTTTCCCACCTCCAGCTGCCAGCCCCAGGCCTGATCGCGTTGGTGGCCGGTGGAGAAACATTGGGGAATGTGGGATCCTGCACTCCCCGCTTTTTTCCTGCCTGCCACTGCAACGATCTGGCCCAGGGCTGGCGGCGGGACAGGGCATTCAGTTCTATCTGCGAATTTCAGTATCGGGGGGGGGCAGAACCAATCCCCTGTGGATAAGGGGGTCCTACTGTACTGGTAATGTGCCCAAGGGCACCCAGTGGGTTTCCATGGTTAATTGAGCCCTAGTCTCCGGAATCATAGTCCAGTGGTCAAACCATTACCCGTTGCTGGTTCTTGGCCTTCTACTTTCTCCTGCATTACTGTCTTCTAATAAGTCATACCTTCTCATCATGTGTCCAAAGTATGACCATCTCAGTTTAGTCATCTTGGCTTCTAGGGAGAGTTCAGGCTCGATTTGCTCTAGGACCCATTCATTTGTCTTTTTAGCAGTCCAGGGTATCTGTAGAGCTCTTCTCCGGCACCACATTTCAAAGGAGTTGATTTTCTTCCTATCAGTTTTCTTCACTGTCCAGCTTTCACAACTGTACACAGAAACTGGAAATATGATGGCACAGACAGCCCTAACTTTAGTATTCAATGATATATCTTTACACTTCAGGATCTTGTCTAGTCCCTTTATAGCTGGCCTTCCAAGTTCTACGCTTCTTCTGATTTCTTGACTGCAGTCTCCCTTCTGATTAATGAGTGAGCCAAGGCATAGGAAATCTTGAACTCTTTCAGTGTTCTCATTGACACTGTGGTCATTATTGATTCCCCATTCCTGATTCACATAAAGCAAAAAAACAAATCAGCCTTTGGCCAGGAGAAGCTTCCAGACTAAATTTTGACAGTACAGGAGACAAACCAAGGAAAAGTGGAGACACAATATAATAGGTTTGTAGGGATTTTTTTGTTGTGCTTGCTGCTTTTCATTCATAAACACACACTAGTTGGCAAATGATTGAAATTGGGGACATTGCTGCAGAATGTCTACATTGTAGTCCAGTTCTGCTCGGGTTCTGCAGCAAAATATGACTTGGGGGAATAAAATGTCCTGTTGTAGTGCATAAAAGTTGAATGGTGCTGATTCTCTTTCTCTCTCACAGGGGTGGGTACATCTTAAAACCAGAAGTCATTGAGTTCTGGCAGGGCCAGACGAACCGCTTGCATGACCGCATTGTCTTCCGGTACCTCCAGGACACCAGTGCATCGTTGGCACCCATGACCCACCGGGGTGAGGGCAACTGGGTGTATGAGAGACTCTCCCCGTGAAAAGCTGTAGAGGTCATTGTCTTCATGCCATTCTTGCAATATCTGTGCCAAAATCTGTGTTCTTCACTCTCCCCTGAGACAAAGCAGGCTGCAAGCCAATGGGCAAATACTGGATCTCCCTGGAGGAAACCTGGGATCAAGTCACTGCACAAACATGGGTGGGATCTTGGATCAGACACTAACTGAAAGCCTATCTATTTTGCAGAACTGTTGTGAGGATATGCAGGGCTCTCCCTGTGTGAACAAATAGCTGTTCAGGGTATAAATAGGCTACAAATTTTTATCTACTTGAACCCATTGAACTTTCATGCCTCCCAGACATGACATCTTAGGAATTTATGGTGAAATTCACAGTTTAATGGGTAGGGTTTAGGATTCTATATCTACTGGCTTTTGGAGAGGATGACTGTAAAAGATCATGATAGATTGGCTTGATTTTATAATTGCTGGCTAAACTTGTCTGGCTCTACAAGTTGACATGGACAGACAGTTTTCAATTTTGTATCCCTAAACCAGCAGGCAAAAAGACCTTTTTATTCAGACACACTTTTGGCAATTGACTGTCTGCTGAGGGAAGCAGGGGTTAACAGGAAGTGCTGTAACTTTTAATCAGTGCCCTTTTATACTGCTTTTCATTCAGTTGTATTCTACTACCATAATGTGTTTACATTTTGTTTTAATATTACAGTCAGCCCTACACATTTGCTGGAGTTAGGGGTGCATCCCCCTCACAAAAGCGGAAAAACTGCAAATATTAAAGACTCTGTGTGTGTGTGTGTGTGTGTGTAAAGGGGACTGAGCCATGGAGGGGAAGATGGGCACTTGGTCCCAGCCAGGTCAGGGAAATAAGAGGGAAAAGGGGTGGGTCAGCATGGAAGCCCTATATTTCCTCTCTCTTGCCCATCTCTTTCCTTGGGGGTGGACATCAGGAGAGAGTTCATGCTGCTGAGAAATCAGGACGTGAGCCTTCCTTAACTGGCCAGGCAATGGCTGGTGGAAGAGGAGGATCAGAAGTGGTATTTTAACAGGCTGCACAAGCTAATCAGAGCTGCTGAGAAAGAATGTTCTGGAAAAGAGGCACTTGAAGTGAGGAAGGAAGGAATTGGAAAAACTCACAAATAATCAAATCTGTGGATGTTAAACCCATGAATCATTGAAATGTAGAGTTGGAAGAGACCACACGGGCCATCCAGTCCAACCCACTGCCATGCAGGAACACCCTCAAAGCACTCCCAACAGATGGCCATCTAGCCTCTGCTTAAAAATCTCCAAGGAAGGAGACTCCACTACACTCCGAGGCAGCATATTCCACTGCCGGACAGCCCTGACTGTCAGGAAGTTCTTCCTGAGGTTCAGGTGGAATCTCCTTTCCTGCAGCTTGAATCCATTGCTCCTTGTCCTGGTCTCTGGAGCAGCAGAAAACAAGCCCTCTCCTTCCTCTACATGGCATCCCTTCAAATATTTAAACATGGCTATCATGTCCCCTCTTAACCTTCTCTTCTGTAGACTAAACATACCCAGCTCTCTAAGTCTGTCCTCATAGGGCATGGCTTCCAGGCCCCTCACCATTTTGGTCGCCCTTCTCTGGACTTGCTCCAGCTTGACCATGTCCTTCTTGAATTGGGGTGCCCAGAACTAGACACAGTATTCAAGATGAGGTCTAACCAAAGCAGAGTAGAGTGGTACCAGTACCTCCCTCGATCTAGACACCATACTCCTATTGATGCAGCCGAGAATTGCATTGGCTTTCTTGGCTGCCGCATCACACTGCTGACTCATGTTCAGCTTGTGGTCTATGAAGACTCCTAGATCCCTTTCACACGTACTGCTATCCACGTGTCCCCCATCCTATATTTCTGTGTTCCATTTTTTCTACCTAAGTGCAGGACCTTACACTTCTCTCTGTTGAATTTCATTTTGTTAGCCTTGGCCCAGCTCTCCAATCTATCCAGGTCATTTTGAATTTTGATCCTGTCCTCTGGCATATTAGCAACCCCTCCCAATTTGGTGTCATCTGCAAATTTGATGAGCATGCCCTCTATTCCTTCATCCAAGTCATTGATAAAAATATTGAACAGCACTGGGCCCAGGACAGAACCCTGTGGCACCCCACTAGTCACTTCTCTCCAGGATGAAAAGCAGCCATTTGTGATCACCCTTTGGGTTTGGTCGGTCAACCAGTTACAAATCCAACTAACAGTAGCCCTGTCCAGCCCACGTTTTACCAGCTTCATTGCAAGAATGTGGAGGGCTGACTGTATCACTTTTGAAGTGTTATTTTTACCTCTGTTGAAATCTTGCATGAGCGGCCTAGAATCCCAGTCGTGGGGGAAAGAGAGGATACACACCAGATAACACTGTCAGTTGAGCAGAAAGGCTTGTATTCAGCTCACACATTAACATATACAGGCATACCTCAGTTAGCAAAGCCTCTGTCAAAGAGGCTCTGTTTTACAAAGTCTTTTTATGCTTGACCAACCCTCATTTCCCTCCTCAGCCACTGTCTAGCTAGGGAGTTTTTTAGCAGGATTGGGAGGATGGTGAAAGAGGGCTAGAGGCTCATCACAACAGACAATATAATAAAGTGAAAGGCACAAAAGAGTGGGATACTACTCAAGCTGATTTCACTGCAGCCACATGTGCCTGCTTGCAACAGGCAATGTAAACAGCAGCTAATCTCAGAATCACTCACTGAGCATACATGAACATCAAAACAGAGAGAAAAGGCCTGCCCCCCTAGCTCACCTTGGCATATTTTTAAAAAAATAGAAGTTTAGCTATCTAAATAGAAATTGTAAGAAAAGCAGAGCCTGGTGAAGGAAGGTCATTCCTGGATATGTTTTGGAAGAACATTTCAGATGGTCACTGGAACTGTCTGATGTTTTTGTTTACTTATGCAAAGCTTGCCTGACCTGTTATTTTTTTTTTAATTTCATGTGTCTGTATTCCTAATATTGTATGAAATATTTTACTGAAAAATGTTGAACTGACCTTTTTTTTGTGATGTGTGACTCTATCCCTATTCTCTCCATGTTATTTTTGCCTCTGGTACCATATTTTCTGTTAAAGAAGTGCTGCCTAGGAAGACATCAGCTTTGTTAACTGAAGTATACTTGGAGTGCTATTTGATACAGTTCAGCAGCTAAGATGAATTGTAAAGGATGTGGACTCTGGATGAATACTGTGAATAATAGAAGACAGGAAGGGATGGATCAGTAGCATCAACTTCAAGAGCTGGTGCCTGAGCTTGCTTTTTTTTTCTACCCCCACTTTTATTTTTTAACTTTTACATCATTAGACTATAATAAGCCTTATGGTGCAGGCTGTTCCAGCTGAATTGCTCTAGGAGCCTTTTTGCTTTCAGTTTAACTGGGCTACTGCATCAGGTCTGGGGTCCACATTGACCATTGAAAAACAAAAACAGGAAAAAAACTCAAAGTGGTCAGAAGTCAACTTTTGGTTCTCAAAAATCGGTGTGTGTTTTTATGTTAAGCAGTACAGGCAGGCCTTACAATCTGTTTTGAAAGGCAAATTGTTGTGGCTGAAGGCTTCCTGAAAGTGGAATTCACTCTCTTTTGGTGGTCCTGAAGAAGGTCAGTCCAGGGATTCTGAAGGTGCTATGGTCCACAAGAACATCCTTGGGTGGGTTGCCTGTGGCCCAAGAGCTGCACTTTGCCCATCCTTGGTTTAGGTGGTAGTGTTGAGGCCACCAGTCCTGAACACAACATTAGGATCTTTGGAAAGAGGATGTGTAAACTGCTTCAGCTTTTAACTCAGCTTTCCCTGAGCTAATAAATTCTAGATGGGCCATGTTGGTTGGGGATGGTGGGAGTTGTAATGTTTGTAAAGGGATGGAAGTTGTAAATTTACACTTCTGGAAGGCACCAGATTGGGGAAGGCAGAACTAGAAAATTGGGGTGAGGTGTACAGATGGAATTTCTGCTTGGTCTTTGCTTCTGATATCACTGAGCACTGCTGACAAGTCTTTATTTTTTTTTTCCCTGTTCAAGCTGCTCTTATAGAAAGAAAGGTATGGAAAATTATATTCTCAAAATAGTGACATCTGGCCTGAGCATCAGATTCTTAGCTTGCATCACATTCTCAGGAACACAAGGGCTTGATCCCAAGTTTGCTCTTTGGTTCTTCATACCAGTGCTGTAGGCTATATTTCAGAGGAAGGAATGGGCAAAACCACTTCTGAATATCCCTTGCCTTAGAAAACCCTGTGAAATTCATTGTGTTGCCATAAGTCAACAGGTGACTTGAAGGCCCAAATACACATAAGGAAGCAGGCCATTTCCACTAAATACCCCACGCATGGGCAGCAAGAGTGAGCAAAGTGCAGCTGCAAGGCCGTTTTTGGGGTCCTAAAGTCCTCCTAGGGTCAAACTTAAAAAAATGATAATAATTTGCCCTCCAGTTGCCTTCTAGGGGGCTTGGGGGCATTTTTGCCAATTTTGGGGCCCCAGACCATTTTAAATGCAGGAGAAGCCCCCCCCTTCCTTTTTTTTTTTTAAAAAGCAGAAAGTGCTTTCTCTTGGGTCTGAAATCTCCTTTGTGGCAAAAATGTCTTCACTCTCTACAGAGTGTTGGGAGAATTTTAGAACATTTTTGGTTGGGATTCTGTCCTCCTAGGTCTCTTGGAGGGGGGGCCTTAATGCAGCCCCTTAGCCTTCCAAGTTGTCTACCCTTGATGTGCAGTCCCACACACTACATCCATGTGTGGGAACACCCATTCCTACCAGGATCAAACTTTGGGGGCAGTGTGGGAGTCTGCAGATATTTTAAATCCACAGAACGAAAGTTAGGATCTGGTCCATTGTGTCCACCAAAAACAGTACTGACTGAAGAACTCCCTCCTTCTGCCTCAGAGGTGATTCACCCAGTGTATCAACTATTCTTCGTCTTTATGTTGAGTGGGTTTTCTAAAACTTTTAACTTGCTTATCCATAGCCATAAATGGAAGTGCAATAGAACATCAGGTGATCCTAAGGGGTCAGATGTATGCTTGGTGATGTGTGTTATGTAATGTTCCTTGTAAACTATGTTTGAAGTGGTGTATGTTGTCCCAGCAATTCATGTTGTTGCTCTGTCTGGTCCATCTGGCACCTGCGTGCTCCTATGTACTAAGCTGGAGCCTGTGCTTATGTACCTTTGGACAATAAAAGCTTGGTGAGCAACAGTTGAAGGTGAGTGTGGTTTAATATTAACTTTTGTCTCTTTCATTTTCTTTCCTCCAAAGTGCGACATTCCTCCATTTTCTCAAGCATCGCGACAAAAGGATGTATCCCTCCTACACTCAAAAGCACTGTTGTGTTTTTAATCAGCTACACCACAGAGGCATATTCAGCAGGGGAAGCTGATGAGAACTATCCTATTCTTTTGTGTCCCATGTTTTTGTCTGTCCTTTGGAGGAGCTTGCTGTACACCTGTGCTTCCCACCAGGGGGCGTTAGTGGGAGAGCCTTTTCTGGTGTGCAGCCCAAGTATCGGTTTACACTCAGGTGAGTTCTTGGGTTCCATCCCAGTGAAACTGCAGCCATGATAACCTTTTACCCTCTCTCAGCTCCTGGCGCATATTTGCCTTCTCAGTCATTGCTCGCTTGTTCACTCATCCAGAGGTCAGGATCTCCTGGGGCAGTTCACTTATGAGAGCGGGATTTCCTAAAGTCTGGAGGAGTCCTCAGGAAGCTTACAAACACTCATTTGTGGAATGCATTCTGAACACGTTCTCCTTCCTTCCTTCCTTCCTTCCTTCCTTCCTTCCTTCCTTCCTTCCTTCCTTCCTTCCTTCCAGCAGTATTTGTGGCTTTGTGTTGTCACTTCGTGCACCTGAAGGTCAAAACAAACTGTAAAGTGAAACAGGACAAGTGTGTTCCGGGCTCCATGCAGAGCAGCTACAGCTTCAGTTAAAACCAGACACACTCTCCACACAGTCCTTTCTACACTAGGGACTGGAAAAGTGCTTTCAGGTTGAAATCCCAGCATGTCCTATTTTAGCTTGGAAAAGGGTTTTTTTCCCCCTACAAGTTCAAGAAGTGTCCCAAATTCTGAGAAGCTGTAGTCCAAAATGACTTTTCGAAGCTCTGCTTGGGATGACATCCTGAAGAAACTCAAAAGGCTGTATTGGATTTGACTGTAGGGCACAGACTTAGTTCCAGATGCCTGCTTAACTGATAACTTTGAACATAATCCCATGTATGTGTGTTTTGAAGTGACTTGTTGACTTATGGCAACACCACAAATTTCTTTGCCTAAGAGAAGCTTATGAATAATCAGGTGGTTTTTGCCAATCTCTGAAATATAGCCTACAGCACTTGGTGTTCCTTGGTCGTTCCCCCATCCAAGTACTTACCAGGACTCACCCTGCTTAGCTTCCAAGATCAGATGAGATCTAGCACCTTCAAGTATTTAGGCCTTTGTAATTTCTCCTGTACCCTCTAACATTTCACAGATGAAAACTGGGACAGATGTAATGAAGCAACATCAGAGGTTGTCAAGATGGCAAAAGTTATGAGGAAGGGCACACTAGCCATGAGAGGTTGCAGCAGTTTGCTTGTGCCTAACTCTGTAGGAAAGGGTAAAATTTCATGCCCTCCTCCCCCCTTCCTGTTCACTGACTAAACTGATTGCAAACTACTTTTGCCATCTGATCTCGGTTTGCAGCAATTGAAGTAAACTGAGAGTAAAGGGGAAAAGTGAGAGAAAAAGAAACTAGGACATTTTAAAAGCGGTTGAGAAAAGTGGGATGACTGGGTTAATCAGGACTGTCTCTGCCAAACTGGGACAATTTGGTGTGTTCTCCCTTGCAAGGTGTGGAGGAGGTTACTATGAGGTGAACGTTGTAAAAGTACTGAAATAGAATACAAATATTATTGTCCTTTGCCCTGGGACAGTTTGAAAAGGGCTGTTAATTGTGTTCTTGCATTGCTGGGGCCTATGGGCAGAAGTCTGGGCCTTGCCTTAAATCTGGGCAGTGAAATATTTGCAAAGAGGCAAACTGATGTGAGCTGTCAGGCTTGGCCTGGGATTAGAAAAGCAACTGAGGAACTTCAGATTTGCATAGGGGATAGGGCTCTCTCCGAGTTTATATTCACACCATAGAGGGCCAAAGACATTTTGCTGTTGAGGAAAAGGATAACCTGGCATTGCTGCTTCCATTCAACACATACAGAAGCCTACTGGACTTTCAATTGAATCATACTTTTTAGTTGCACTGACACTTAGAAAATGGGGCTTGTTTCTGATCTGGAAAAATGGTCAGCTATGAAGGTGACTCAAGCACTGCTGCAATGGAGCCACTGCTCACAGCACATTTTGAATTGCAATGATGATGACAACTTTGTCATGACCTGCCCACTTCTTCATTTCCTCAGATTGGCTGCAATCCTTGCTTTTGGAGAGGGAATAAATTTCCTCAGCTGCTATCTATTGTTATTGAACATATTCAAGGGTAGCTGTGTTGGCCATGCAGCAAAATACAACAAAATCCACATAACAGTGGTACTGTTTATTGTGCCAGCTAAAATGCACAAAGTACATTCTGCAAGCTTTCAAAGCTTCATTGGCTTCTTTGTCAGGCAAAGATGTTTAAAACCATACAGGAGAACAGTGACAGTGTTAAAGTCACAAGCCTACATTTTGTCTCAGATGTTATTTGTTTGCTCAGTTAAAATGCTCTGAAGGGATATCAGTGCAGGAAGGGGCCATTCCCCTTCTTGGCCATGTGAGGATAGGGACAAAGGGTAGTAAAACACTGGCAATAAAATTTCAAATCCCTTTGTCCTCAGTCCCCATGTGGCCAAGAAAGAGAGTGGCCTTTTCGTTAACTGCTAGCAAGTTGATCATGACTTATGGTGACCCTATGGATGAGAGATTTCCAAGCCCTTTTATCAACCATCCTGCTCAGATCTTGCTGGTTCAGAAACGTGTCTTGATTGAGTTTATCCATCTGCAGAATTAGCCTGCATTGATATCCCTCAAGACCATTTTAACTGACAACTGAAGTAATATTTGAGACAAAATGTAGGCCTGTGACCTTAAACAGTATTTCCTTTCTATAATTTTTAGCATCTTTGCTTGATGAAGCCAGTGAAACTTCAAAAGCTTGCATGATCTATTCTGCACATTTTAGTTGGGTCAATAAAGGTAGCCCTGTTTTGTGGATCTTGTTGTATCTATTGTTACCGAGTAGTCTCTGTCTTGAACAAGCATTTAAGACCCATTAGCTTTACAAAGGGCCGGTGGAAACGAAAAGCTGCTAGAACTGGTTTGTTGACTTTGAGATAAAAGTTTTTCTCCTTAGTACTGGTGTGTGTTGGGGGGGGGGATAACTTCTTGTTAAATCTTCAGCTAGTGATCTCAGGCAGTTTCAGGACCTGTTGTATTCCAGTCTATATCTTTTTCACACTCTTTTGGGGCTCTCCAACCTGTTTACTGCCACACTGCCTTTTTGTTGTTGTTTGACCTCAAGTAATTTCTGATTTATGCCCCCCGCAAGGGGAACCTACCATAGAGTTTCATTTGCAAGGTTTGTTTATCTGCAAGCCTTCCTCTGAGGCGGAGAGAGTGTGACTTACCTGAGCTCACCCAGTAGATTTTCATGCCTGAATGGGGATCTGAACCTTAGCCTCCCAGAGTCCTAGTGTGTGTATGTATGTGTGAATGAATGTGTATATCCCTTCAAATTGCCTGCCAACTTATGGTAACCCCATGACTGTTGTAGAGTTTTCTTAGGCAAAGAATCCTCAGAGGTGATTTTGCCAGTTCCTTCCTCTGAAATACAGCCTACAGCTGTATGTGTTGGCAGCCTCCCATCTATGTTCTAACCAGGGCTGACACTACTTAGCTTCCCAGATCAGACAGGATCTGGCCCCTAGCATCCTCGTCCACTACTTTCAAATCACTACATCATGTTGACTTTCATACACTGACCTTTGGCAACTCGTTATTCTGGGAATGTGAGCTGATCCTAATCAAATCAGAATTATGTAATGAACTGCTGATCTTTGAGGAGGTATGTTTGTACGTGAATGCATTTGCGTGCCTACCTGCCAGCCAGCCAGCCAGCCGGCCGGCCGGCCAAAATACACACTCATAAAGACAATATGGATTAACACATCTCCCTTCTCTTATGGATTTGCATTAGCTATTTTGCATTGCCTGTTTTCAAAATATGGTACACCACTGAGCCCATGCATTGTAGCACAACCAGCTCAAATGTCAGAGATGCCACATGTTGAGGTACGAATAAGATGAGTCTGTCTCTGAGCATGAGTTAAATTATCTTTCACTGCTGAGTTAAATTTAAGACTATGGGTCTGGAGCACAACTGTGATGTCTACCCTAGCACCTCTCCAAGAGTCCACCATTTACTTGCATTTCATTCCAGTGTTTTCTGCCTGTGATAACTCGTAGGCAACATGGCATTGTTGTACTTGTAGCTTGTAGAAAGAGAAAACAATGTTGGTGGAGAGAGTTGGGATGTATTCTAGAATGGATGTGGCTGAATAAGCCCTTTTGTTACCTGCTGATTTAAAGCTGGAATAGCTTAATAAAATACCACTCTGTGTGTGTGTGTGTGTGTGTGTGTTTTAAAAGGCTGGGTGTAGTCAGCTTTGAAATTAAACAGAAATAAAACATGGGCTTTTGGGTACAAAGAAAGGCTGTATTGTATGGAGTTGTGCTTTGTGTCCAGTTCTCACACATGCATACAAGCCTATCCAAAGTTTGCCCAAAGGAGACTGTATTTCCTGAAACTGTCTCTGTCTTTATTATTTGTTACCAAAACAGAACACAAGATGTTCTTTTGTCAGAGGCTGAGAGTTCACCTACCAGCTGGGAATGCCGTCTCTTTTCAGTAAGGTGGGCAGGGCCAAGATCAGGAAATGTCTTTTTGTAAAGCCAGTGCACTGAATGTTGCTTGGCTGCAGTAACATTTCATCATATCCCATCTCTGTCCTGTTCCCAGTACGTGCTGCTGTCATGTCATGGAATTGTTGTTCCTTGCCATCAAGTCTATTCATGGTGGTGCTGTGTAGGTCTTCCTCTTTTCCTGCTGTCTTCCACTTTACCTAGAATTATCGTATTTTCAACTGAATCATGTAATCTCATTGTATGTCCAAAGTATGACAGCCTCAGTTTAGTCATTTTATTTTCTAGGAAGAGTTCAAGCTTGATTTGCTCATGGACCCTTTGATTTGGTTTTTGGGCAGTCCACAGTATCCCTAACACTCTCCTCCAGTACTCCATTTCAGATGAGTTTATTCTCTTCCTATCGGCTATCTTCACTTCCCAGCTTTCACAACCATGTACAGAATAAGCACCAGCAAGTGGAGAGGCATAGGGCAGGGCTTTCCAAACAGTGTGCCACAACATGTTAGTGTGTCACCTGAAGTGTGTAGGTGTGTTGCTACAATCTTGGAAATATATGTTATTATTTATAAATCATATATTTTAAAAAATATATGAAAGGTTTCCATGAGATATGTTGTCTCCTCATACAGACATGTCACCAACATGAAAAGTCTGGAAAGCTCTGACATAGGGGAACATTCCATCATGGAATCAGAGCAGGGAAATGGTACTCTTTTTGAACTGAAAACCCCCAGAATCCCCAATCCTGAGGATTCTGGGAGTTGCAGTTAATAGAAGGAATTTGTCCACACTTTCCGTAGAACATGGAGATGTGTGCAGCAGAACAATATCCAAGTTCTGTGGGAGAAAAGGAACAAAAAAGAATTTTGCTGCTTGAGGCAGAGACAGTGCCTCCCATCCATTCCATGTATATGGGTATAAAGCAGTGGTTCTCAACCTTCCTAATGCCGCGACCCTTTAATACAGTTCCTCATGTGGTGACCCCCAACCATAAAATTATTTATTTATTATTTACAATGCCTCCCCCCCCCCGGCAAAGGCTGCCTTGCCGGCCAGGAACAAGGGGGGCAGGCAGGGAGGGAAAGAGGAGCTGCGCGTCTCCCCTGGGAAAAAACTCCAACAACCCTCCCCCGGGCTCTGCTTCTGCTTCGCTCTTGTTTCTGCTGGGGGGTGCAGTGTGGGAAAAGTTTCCAGAGTGTCGACCCTAGCCAGGGGAGGGGAGGAATCCCAGCGCCTTTGTCTTTTGCAGTGGGCGCAGCTCGCCCCCCTAGAAGAGCACCGCCTTGCGGCCCCCTGACCCTTCCGCAGCGCCCCCTCTGTGGCAAGTGGGGCAGGGGCCGTGGCAAGGAGGGGGCCTGCCCCCCGTGCTGCCGCTGCCCCCTGAAGCTGGCCCGTCATATGGGAGATTCTCCTGGCAGTGGAGAAGGGGAGCGATTTCAGTCCCTTCTGAACAGGAGGCAGGAAGACGCGAGCGCGTGGCTCGCGCTTGTGCACCACCACTCCTGCTGTGGTGATGCTGTGGCCACAAGCGCTCCCGCCAAAGGGGGCAGGAGGGCGCGAGCGTGTGGCTCGCACTTGCACACCACCACTCCTGGGCCTTTTCCACACGTTGCCTATCGCGGAGGTGGGGGGTGCCGTTCGCACAAGCAGGTTCTTGCGAGAGGCGCTCTCTTCACTGTTCCTTCGTCCCGCATATGGCTTCCTGGTCGCGCAACTGCCCTTCCCCTTCCTCCCCCAGCGCAGCCTACAGCTCCCAGGCTGCACTGCAGAAGGAATGGGCGGGGTGGTCACGCGACCAGGAAGCCAGCTGTGGGACGAAGGAGCAACGAAGAGAGCGCCTCTTGCAAGAACCTGCTTGTGCGAACGGCACCCCCCACCTCCGCGATAAGGTAACATGCGGAAAAGGCCCAGGAGTGGTGGTGCGCGTGAGCCACGCGCTCGTGTCCTCCTGCCCCCTTTGGCGGGAGCATGTGCAGCCGCACATGTTCCCACCAAAGGGGGCAGGAGGACGCGAGCGCATGGCTCGCGCTTGCGCACCACCACCGAGGAGGGAATGGAGCCTAAGACCATCGGAAATACGTATTTTCCGACGGTCTTAGGTGACCCCTGTGAAAGGGTCGTTTGACCCCCAAAGGGGTCGCGACCCACAGGTTGAGAACCGCTGGTATAAAGGCTAGGATGTGCAGGCTAGGCTATGTGACACAGACAGTAGTTTTTTCCAACACTGTGCTGCCCCTTCTCAACATCTGCTACCTGAGGCAACTGCCTCATTTTACCTAGGGGAAATGTTGGTCCTAGGGGATCCCCAAAGATTGGCAGGTCTATGTGTTGGTAAAAGTGATGTGGAAGAGAAGGTTTTATACTCTCTCTCTCTCTCAAATTAAATAATACAAACTAGTTGGTATCTAGTTAATAACTTAATGTAAAGCCAACTCATTCCTTAAAATGGGTAAGAGTCATGCAGAACTCCAAGGGCCCTTTCCCACTACACAATTGCAGTATAGCACTGATTTCATTTTAACTGCCATAGTTCCAACCCATGGAATCTTGGGATTTGTAGTTTGGGAAGGGGTATTCAGAATTCTTAGCCAAAGAGCTCTGGTGTCTCACCAAACTACAAACCACAGGATTCCACATGATGTAGCCATGGCAGTTAAAGTGGCAATATAGTGCTATAATGTGTGGTGTGAATGGGTCTCATGTATCTTTAACTTGAAGTCCCAACAGACCAAGGCAACATAGCTAGTAGCGAAGAATGCTGGGAGCTGCAGTCCATCCAACAGCATTTGGTTGGGCATATGATTTCTACCTCTGTTCTAAACTATCTCAGATTATTAAAAAGGGAGGGAGGGGAGGAAGGTAGGAGTTTCTTTCTAACCACAATGTATTTATCATCTCCTCCCTTCCACCCCATTCTTTCTATATGTATAGTTACAAAGGTCTTACACTTGAATATTACAGGGCTGACCCAAGATATTTTGGTATTAGATACTATAACTAGTGGACTAAATATAGAGCTGGTGTGGTGGTTAAAATAAGGCTTGGGAGAGTCACATGGTAATTGCCACTGAATCATGAAACTCACTGGGTAATCTTGAGTCACTCTAACCTACTTCACAGGATTGTTGTTAGTAAAAAGTGGCGAGGAGAGTCAGTACATTGACTTGAGTTAGTGGAGAAAAGGTGGGGTTCTAAATCGAACAAGCAAAACAAACAAAACACATAAATGCATCCTCCCCCCAACACACACACGGTGGAACATAATTGACCAGGAAGTTTTTCTGCATGTTTTACTGAACTTAGCAGTAGAAGCAGCCCAGCAAGCCTAGATAGGTATTTTTCTGATCTGCCAGGGGAGAAAGCAGCTGCTTTGTGGCCTTGAAACTCTTTTTCATTTCCCTAGAAGTTTACATTTGGGCTTATTTATTACTTCGATAGACATTCTGTGAAAGCTCAGAGACTCCCTATTACTTAATGTGTTCAAGGACAAAGTTTTCACATTCAAAACCAAGTAATTGAAGTTGATTATTCTGACTTGAAAGACACTTTTGGCCCACACAGTAAGAGAACCTTTAAAGCATTGTATTTTGTACTATTGTTGCTGTTGTTGTGTGCCTTCCAGTCTCTGCTGACTTATGGTGACCCTAAGGTGAACCTATCATGGGGTTTTTCTGGGGCTGAGACTGTGTGACACACCCGAGGTCACCCCACTAGGTTTCCATGGCCGAATGGGGAATCAAACTCTCATCTCCAATGCTCAAACAACTATGCCATGCTGGCTCTGTTTGGACTGTTACAGGATGGGAATAGTCAGGCTAATGGGGGGATTAGAATATCAGAAAGCTATGTTACCATGCCCTACACCCCCACTCTGCAGGACGTACTATTTTCATAATTGAGCATATTTATGGCTGAAAAACATGGCTGAAGGCATGCTGACTGGAAAAGTGTGGTGCCAGGTCAAGCTGATCTGGGACATGGTCAGGTCATAAATTCAGAGAGGATTAGGAGGGAAAACCCAAGGCTAATAGGCTTGTGATAATCCTTTCAACACTTCAGGTCCTGTTCACACCTGAAGGTGAAACTGCCCAGGTGAAGCAATCAAGGACCTTACTGTGACCCCCTGCCAGACCCAATATTAAGAGATTGTCATGACTCCCACCAATGTTTTGTCACCTAGAGTTAAGACAATCAGCCCATTCCAGACTCCTTTGTCAACCCAGTGAGAAAGGAATTACTGCTTTGTCCATGCACCCTCCTTCAGGGTAGGAAATAAGATATATAAACCCCATCCTTGGGCCCAGCAAATTGTAGTACTTGGATGTAATACATGGTGCACAGACCTCTGTTTGTTCTTGCTATCCTCAGACACTGTCTGAGCCACTCCACTTCAACCTTCTTCTTCAGGACTGTTAACTATGATCCCTTTCATTCAATCTCTCTCCCCGCCCCCACAAACCTTTCAGGCCTCACTTTCCAATAGCCTTGTATGGTTCTTGAGAGTGTCTGATCTCTTGTGTGTTTTCACAACCCAATAAAATACCCTGTTTTAACTTTTAACTGGAGTCTTCTCTACAGTTAGTACTGGTATACACAAGTGGAAACCTGTTGTTATCCTCCTCTCGCAGGCCTCCTTCGAGCTATAATTCCCCAAATTCTAAGGAGATGCTGGCATTGCAGGTGAACCTCAAAGCCCACTTCCGTACAAGATTGTTATAGCGCTATTATTCCACTTTCAACATCCTTTGGAATACTGATGTTTGCAGTTTAGGGAGTGGCCATCCGGCCCCCTCCCTAAACTGCAAACTCCAGGATTCCATAGGATGTTGAAAATGGAGTAACAGCACTATAACAGTCTCTTGCGGAAATGGCCAAAGTCTCCCACCTCTTAGGATAACAGCTAGTACAGACATACTGTCACACACACAGAGATGTATATGTACTATATGTATGTATACAGATGGAGATGCAATCATATTCCATCTACACCAGCTAATATTTTTATAAGATTCTGTACAGGATGATTGCCTTATCAGTAGACTGACTTTTCTTGTCAGAACTGCAAATACAATGAATTGTAGATCTGCCTACAATTTAGGAGCAAACTAGAAGTTACAGTGGGAGAACCCTGCTAGGATCTTATTTAATTCCCTCCTCTCAAAGGATCTTTGGGATGCCAGAATCTGGATAAGGGCTATGACAACCCCAGACAGGAAAAACATACAGGTCTCCATACTGTGTCTGTATGTTTTTCACTCCATGACTAAGAGCAGGCCTGAAGGTTTTGGCCATCTGCCATTGTACCGGTATCAGAATTATACATCCCTTCCCTCTGTGACTTTGATCTAAATTGAGACACCCCACACCTATGTTCAAAAGAAACTTACACTGGAAGAGCCAGCCTTTGACTTTTTCTTTTTAACATTATGCAGCAGGAGAAAGGCCATCAGCCTTGTTAAACCAGAGAAGGTGGGGAGAAACCCATCAGTCAGGCTGGTTGTTGCTGTTTTTCATGTCTCAAATCTAGGTAGGGGTGGGGAGCCAGGCTAATAAATGTTGCTACACTACAACTTCCATCATCCTTGACCATCAGCCATGCTATCTGATGTAGTTGGAATTTAACAACATCAGGAAAACTACTGGTTCTTGACCCTTCTTCTAAGGCAAGGGTCAACTGCAGTCAAAAAGAGAGCCTGGAGAAGGGGAGGGGATTGTTTTGGACCACAACTTTCAGAATCCTCTAACCAATATGGCCCATGGGAGTTGTAATCCAAAATAAATTTTCCAGGCTCTGGTCAAGATGGCAACATCCCCTTAAGTTTGCAATAATATACTGGTGTGGTGAGTGATCATACATAGACACACATATACACATAACATCCCCACACACATTGTTGTGTCCATTTAGGTCATTTCTAAGTTAAGATGACCCTAAAGTGAACCTACCACAGAATTTTATTGGCAACATTCGTTCAGAGGGGTTTACTTTTGCTTTCCTCTGAGGCTGAGAGAGTGTGTGTTACCCAAGGTCACCCAGTAGACTTCCATGGCCAAGCAGAAATTCGAACCTTGGTCTCGAGTCATAGTCTAGCACTCAAACCACTATGCCATGCTGGCTAATTAATTTTTTTCCCCTTTGGTAACCAGACCATATGGAAAAACAGTTGGGACAAAATTAGAAAAGTAAACGGCTGCAAGGCTCAATAAAAACTGATGTGCAAAGTTCAACAAAACTGCAGATTTTTACAAGCATGAAACGAGCTTGATGGATGAGTTATTAATACGATTCTTTGCAGTTAAAGTTCACTTGGCTTGCCAGGCTGAGTTGGCAGGAATTGGCTTGGGGTGATTGATCTGAATGTGAGAAAAGGACAACCTTGAATTCAATGTGTGAAGCAAACAACAGTTTTAGCAGTTCTTTCCTGCACTTTAATAGATCAGAGTCCACTATTTCAAAGACTAATACAAAGGTTTGCCACCCATCTGGCTGACACGTCAGGCATGGAACCCTGGGATTCGGACCTCAGGACAAGACAGAAGAAGTCCTGGCGTTCATGTATTTAAATAGGATTTAAATAGAAATGCAGACTCAAAAGTTCCTGTAGTCCAGGACTAGGGAATGTGAGGCCTTCCATATGTCATTGTAGTGCAACTCCTATTACTCCTAGCCAGCAGAGCCATTGGAGATATTTAATGGGAGTTGCAGTCCAGAAACATCTGGACCACTGTACTTCTCCAGTCTCACTTTAGTCCAGTTCCCCTTGACATAGAAGACGCATCCACCTCTACCAACCCTACAACTATACTTTGTCCCCCCAAATTAACCCGATCCCTCTGGACCATAAGCAGAGCCCAGGTGTACCTTAAGAATAAGGGGCCCCTAATGGCTGAAGACTAGTGAGCCCTGATCAGAGAGAATCTTTCATTCTTGGGGTTTACTGTTCAGTTAGGGTTGCAGAGAAATTTTTTGTCTCCAAATACAGCAATTGGCCAACACAAACAAATTCCACCCCAAGGAAGGTATTATTGAGGTTGTTAACTTCTGGGCCAGTCCTACCATTAAGCAAATTTTGGATGTTATGAAAGGGTAGCAAATTGTTAGTTATTTATATTGCTTTTTCTTGTATTTGTACTGCCAGAGTTAGCAAGAAGTTTTTGTCAGACTTTCGTCCTTGCGTGCCAAAACAATGGCTATGGACCTCAATGTGGGGCAGCAGTGGGGCGAGAGGGCTGGGATGTCATTTCCTGCTCTGCTTCAAATGGCAAAATGTCTTGATTCACCTTTCTGCTGCTCTGTATCAAAGCAACATCCTACCTCTCTTTATAAAAACCCCTAAGAAGGCTTAGAAAGGCAGGGGACTAAAGAGCTCAGATGAAGAAAGAGAAAAGGGCCAGTTTTGTAGGCGAACATCATCGGAATCTAAATAAAGGAATAAGTTTGTGCAGAGCACATTATGCAGATGCTATGGATTGCACATTATTGACGTATATACACTCCTTTAATCTCTGGAGGAACAACTTCCATGTTCTTCAACATTTCACTGATGAAAACCAACACATGTGTGACCAAGCAACATCAGAGTGTGGTCAAAATGGCAAAAGTTATTAATGAGGAAGACCACACAAGCCTGAAGAGGCTGCAGCAGTTTGCTTTTGCCTGAGCTTACAGGGAAGGCCTAGATTCCACCTTCTCTTCTCTGTTCTCCACTGTTAATTGACCACAAATTGCTTTTTTATTTTGAACTCAGTTTTCAGCAACTGAAGTAAGTTAAGGACAAAGGGGGAGAGCATGAAGTGGAGGCAGAAACTGGGACATTTTAAAAGCAGCTGAAAAAGCAGGATAACAGAGGATTAACTGGGACTGTCCCTGACAAATGAGGACAGCTAGAGGCTATCAATTTGCCTGGCTTTAATACTAAAGTATAAAACTTGACTTGACTTGGAGTGCTAGGGCAGGGGGAAGGGAAGCCATTTTTTACAGTATGCTGAGGGCATGTTGGATTGCAGCCTATGTGAGAGGTGTGTATACACACACACACCTGTTAATCTATGGAGGAAGAAGGTTGGCCTGAGATGTTTTGTTGCCAGAAGCAAAGGAGAAGATAAGGCTCCTCACTCCCATTTCCATATGCACAACCCTGCTGGGCTGGCAGTTGAATTTTACTTCCGTGCTGACAATGAGACATGTCCCATTCCCTGAGAGCTATGATCAGGTTACACAGCACCTGCAGTCTCCAGCAGCTGCAAATTGGCCCCCTCCACACTAGAAACATTGGTGGCCCATGAGGAGTGCAGTAAACCTGGTTTGGTACATGTCCCATTTTGCTACATGCCCAGGACTGCAGAAAACAAGTTTATCACCTATCTGGCAGGGTGCAGCACATGACTAAGGAGCTCTGTTTGTCTTGGCATGTCACGTTTGCATAGGCTCATGTGCTAAAGGGACTGTATCTATACTCACAGTCACAAAATAGTAATAGTAATAACTAGGCTGGTTCTAGATTTGAGACCCTTGGCTCCACTTTCTGTCCACCCACAAGCATACTCGATGGCAGCAGCTTGATCTGGGATCCAATCCACAATTTTAATTTCCCACAGTGCCCAGAGCGCAATTGAGGCATTATGGGAAATTTCCAGTGGTGAGCAGCTTTCTAGGCCAAATCAGTGGCACCAAAGAAGCCTGGAGCAGGTGGGCAGGAGAACCAAGGCATGTCTCAGTGCTAGCAAGCCCTAAATAATACCCATTTTTGTCAGAGGGCTCTGGAGAGTACAAGGTATTGATATTGGCTCTGATGGGCAGGTACAACTGTACTTCACTTATCCTGACAGTATTGCTAATAGCTATCCAGCAAAGTTAGGCTAACACCTTTTGCAGCCTGAGGCAAAGAATAAGATGATGCCAACTTCTCATTCCATGCAGTAAACCCAACTGGACTAGGAGCTGGTACTTTAGTGCAGGTGACAGGATGGCATTCTCCACCTTGGCTGAAGAGTACAGGCTTACTTAGGGAATGCAGAGGTGGCCTTATGGCAGATAGCTTTCTCCCCCAAGGTGCCATTTCCCACCTAAGATGAGTGCCTCACTTTGCCTAATGACAGGACCAGCCCTGGTATGCAGGATTAACATTAAGCAGTTCTACATATGTCCCCTCTGTTATCCATTCTATTTCTAGCTTTTCATTTTAATGCTGCTGGCTATGCAGCAGACTTGCATTTAATGTAAATATTATTTACTATATTCCTTAAATTAAAAAAAAGAACAATAACAATAACAAAGTTCATCCTCTTCGGAACCTTCTCTCTTCATGTGAAGATCAGGACCTGATCCTATAGCCTGACAGGCCCTTTGTTAACTTCATTTGCAAATGGAATGGAATTGATTCACAGTCAGCCTCTCAGAATCAGAGAAGCATCTTCAACTAACCAAACAGGAAACAGAAAAGGCATCTCTCCTTCATTCACCCATCATTTTTCATCTCGTTCATTGTCAGCAAAAAAGTTGGGGTTTTCCGATAACGTGGCCCTGACTTTCTTCTTTTCCTTGAAGCGCCCCGAATGGGAGACTTTGACATGTTTGCCTTTGGTGTTCTTGTCCACAATCTTCTCTAGTCGGGCATTGAATTCATGTTGACTGCTTCCACTGCTGCCATCATCTGCTAGTACTTCCTCTTGCTGGTTCTCATTATTGGCAACAGCATAGATATCAGGGCTTTCATACAGCACCTTGGGAGTGGACTTTTTCTTCCGGAGAAAGGTCAGCTTCCACCAGCTGTGATTGTTTTCTGCCATGGTGGTCACCAAAGAAAGACTTCTCAACCCTGTGGGAGAAAAAACTCAAATCTGTTATTACTAGGTTCTTATGACTTTGATCAGTTCCTTCCTCCCCCCTCCTCAATCGCAAAACTGATCAATGAAACAGGTTCAGAATTCTGTGCTTGCCATTCCAAAACCCTATTTCATACCTGCCAACATTTCATAAATGAAAACGAGGACATATTTGTCCAAGTAACATCAGTGTGGTCAAGATGGCAAATGTTAATGAGGAAGAACACACAAGCTAGGAGAGGTTCCAGCTGTTTGCTTTTTTTCCTGAGTCTACAGGGAAAAGAAAAATCTTGCCCTCTCTTCTCCCCACCTGAGCCAAGTTATTTGAGTGCAAACTACTTTTGTACTTTCAAAACAACTTGTAGTAATGGAAGTAACCTGCAACAAGGAAGTGGGAAAGTGGGAGGAGGAAAGAGAAATAAGGATATTTTAAAAGCTGTTGAAAAAGTAAGAGGACAGAGAATTAATTGCGGCTGTTGCTGCCAAGTTGGGACAGTTGGAAAGGACAGAATTTCTGTTCTGGGAAACAGATTATGCACAAAGCTGTGAGTCAGTCAGCCCTACAATTATGCAGAGTGGTCAACCCAGAGAGCGGATGCTGGGAAGCAGGAGCAAAGTGTTGAAGCAGAGTTATATGGCACACAACTGGCCCTGTGTCCATCTAAAAGTAGTCTGCTGCCTCCAGGTGCTGTTGAAGATGCTGTCCCATGGGCCATATTGATGGAAGTGTGTGTGTGTGTGTGTAGTTAGTTAATTGTGGCTTTTATACATGGAATTGTGCCATTTTCACTTATAGCTGCAAAATGTCTTTGGCCAGCCATATTGATAGCCTGATGCCAAAGGATCATGGACATCATAAGCAAAGGCCCAGGTCTATGGACCTTCCTTTGTATATGTCTCTGACCCAGTTACTTTCCAGGAGGAGGGTAAATCATCATGCAAAAGCTAAGGGCAGAACTATGTGTAGTTCCACAATTCCATTTAGAGGCTTTTTAATAATAGCAAACAGTGCAGCTGTTGAGACTGCAATCTGAAGCAGAGGGAAGGAATTCTGAACCAGGGCTGGGTCTGGAAGGTAACAAGGTTGGGCATTTGCCAGGACCCCCAATACTAGCAAAGGGCCCACTGCCCTAATCATGCTTCCATTCCTACTTAGCACTAGACTTCCCAGACCTCAGCATCCTGCCCTACTTTTTCAGTCTGCAGGCAAGGGAAAGGAATCTCAGGGTGACAGAATGGCTCTGAAAAGTAAGTGTGTGGGGTGTGTGTGATTTGAATGGCATGCTATGAGCAACTATGGTCAATGCTTAATACATTGTCCTTTAATGACATCACCAGGGGTCTTCTCCCAGTGGCATCAAAAGTCCCTCAATCTCAGATTCCCAACCTGGCAACCCTACATAGTACAGAGTATCCCAGAAGGCCAAGATGGAGCTTACTTGAATCCTCTTGTTTGCACGTTGGGTGGCCTCTTACACATCACCACAAAAGCAGAAATATGTCCCCAGAAAAGAAAGAAAGGACACAAATTTGCATACAATGTACATATGCTAATTTACTGTATGTCCAGACATGATTTTAGAAGTAACTACAAGAAACACACAGTGTGTCATCTCACCATAGCAAGGAAAGCCAAGCCAGATGACCCATATGGTTTCTCAGTGTACTAATCCAAGTTCCTCACACTTGAACAACTTCAGGGTTTCTGCTGCTAATTTTCAACTTATAGCATTTTATTTTTAAACTAGGTAGCCCTTAAAGCAGAAGACTATCATCTCATAGGAGGACAAGATGGCCACTCTTGTGTCTCTAAACTCTTTAGGATTAGAAGTGCCCCCAGAAGATGCTGTGCCATGGTGATGTAGGGAGCCGAAACTGTGCAGCTGGAACCTTCTTCCTTGGGTTCCCTCCCCTGGCTGCTTTTGCTCCCACTGGGCAAAAGACAAGCTATGAATACCTGTACAATCCCTTTAAAAATGCCAGCAGGAAGGCCTTGGTTCAAAGGGCATCTCACTATGCACTTCTATGTTGGATTTGGTAAGCTGATCTCTCTCAGCCTTGACCCACCTTTCCTTGCTGGTGTTGTGGGATAACCACATTGACCAACCTCAAGAACTTGTTGTATGAAAGCTTGGAATGCATTGCATCAGTTTCAGAAGCAGGCAACTATCCAAGATTCAGGGGGTACATTCATACCCCTCACCAGATTCAGAGGACTACTTTCTGTACTCATACACCAATTTCACTTCCAGTTTTTTTGTGACAAAACCAACCTAAAATAATTGGGAATGGGATGCTAAAACTGCCTCCTATGACCCTTAGAGAATCAGAATCAGAGGCATTTTAAATTTAAAAAAAATCAAACAAATATGGGGGTCCACGTGGGCCACATGGAGTCCAACTTTCCCAGCATCAATACAAATATTATATTGGGTTCTGGAAGGGAAAGTATATACTGTATCGACATTCCTGCTGACTGGAGACTGTGTTCTTTTAAGCCCATCTCTGGACTGACAGTGTAGCTGGTAGTTGTGAAACAGTGCCTTTCTTGTATCCGCATCATAGTTGCCATAAGGGTTGATTATGGGTCCAGAGTGGGGAAATATTAGGATTTTTCGCTTGATGAGCGATTCTGGGAGTTGTAGTTTTAAAAACCCAAACTCTCTTATTTTTCCATGCTCTTTTTTGATAGGTCACATCACTTGACCTTGCCTCAGCAGCTCAGCCTTGTCCCACAAATCACTGTAAGGTTTCTTGGTTCCAATCCAGCCTCTGACTTTGGTTGAAGCGGCTTCCATCAGGACCTCAAAGAGTATTTGCTGAAGGCGTCCTCACACCCTTGCCGTTAATCTGTTTGTAAGCAAACCTGTGCTGCCATCAGGAATTAACAGAGTAGCAAGTATATGGGAGGATGTGTGTGTGTGAAAGAGCATGCACATGCCTTGCCAATACCACAGCAACTTTTTTTTTTCCCAATCCAGGGAAGTATTTAAGAAATTATTAAAGACAGACAACTTTCAAAACAAGATGGTCGTATGTCCTAATTTATAGGATGTCTATCTGGAGCTATCCTCAACTTGAAACACTGGCCATTTCCTCACTAGACTGCTATAGTGCTATTATTCCACTTTCAGCATCCTATGGAATCCTGGGGTTTGCAGTTTAGACAAACTTAAAACTGCAAACTCCAGGATTCCATAGGATGTTGAAAGTGGAATAATAGCACTATAACAGTCTAGTGAGGAAATGGCCCCTGTCCAGCCAAAGTCTACTTTAAAGAGAATTAGAGGCAAAAGAAGGGAGTGCAGGTGTCTTGAAGCTTCCCACTCACAGGGAGCACCTGAATAACAGATTGTGCAGGCAGATAAGTCACCTCGTCAGCCTTCCTCACTACAGAAGTACACTTTATTTCTATGTAAGTGGTAGCAATTACTTTCTAATTAGTGTCTATGCATATATAGTAGTCTATGCCAATATTATGCAAATCTCAGCCCCTTTTCATTCTCTCTTTTAGCAATGTGTAAGCAGCTACTTCAAAGGGCTATGGACAATCCTTTCCCAGTCAGGAGCTTCTTTTAACAGGCTGTCTAGAAACATTAAATATTCATTTGGTGCTGTTGTATTTCACACTGTAACAACCCTATAAGAAAAGCCAATTTTAGGACCATAATTACATTTAGGCAGCAGGAGTTATGCCATGTAATTTATGGAGGACTCAGAGGAATATGAGCTAGGGTTTTCTCGTCTTCTTAATGTCTGCTCTCTGCTGTGAGACCACTACTTTTCACCCTTTGTGAAGTTAAGTTTGGCCTGTACCTTGGCACCTTTAATCCCTATCTGAAGCCTGAGATCCACCTATTTTTAATTGCTCTCTCTTTCTGGCACACTCCCCTCCTCTTAATCCACTACAGGGCGGGTATCATGTGGTCATCCAGTAATTATTGGATTGCAACTCCCAGCATTCCTTGCTAAGGGCTATCCTTCTCTGTTTCTCAAGAAAAAAGGAAATTGTGTATATGATCAACAAATGTACCCTCTTTTGAGGAAGGTACCTCTGTGTTCTACTTCTGTATCAGAGGACAGGCCTCTGTTTAAATAGTTGGGAGGCCAATCATCTCATTATCAGTAGCCACCACTGGAAGGACTGTCCAGTTCAATTCTACTTTACAGATAAAGAACAGAAAAATGCAAAGCTTGGGAACATTATTTTTGGGGTGGAGACTATAGCCCTCAGAATCTCAGAATCTGTACTTTAAAAACAAAACAATTAAACCTGGAAGAGACCTGCTAGTGGCAATAATAGAAACCAGTCATGCTGACAGGCCTTATTCATCAATAAGCACCTCACCCCCCCCCTCAAAAAAACCTCTCCAAACCACAGACCTGAGTAACCCCAAATGAATAGAACTGGCAAGTGGCAATGGGTAGTCCTGTAATAATTTATCCTGGAAACATATTCTCCAACTGTCCCAGTTTGGCAGGAACAATCCCAACTAATCTTCTGCCATCCCATTTTTTTGAGCTGCTTTTTAAATGTCCCAGTTTCTTTCCTCTTCCCACATTCCCCCTTGTCCTCAGCTTACTCCCAACTGCTGCAACCTGAGTTTAAAATGCAAAAGTAGTTTGCACTTAACTCAGCAGGAAATAGAAGAGGCAGAATCTTGCTCTTCCCAGTAGGCTCAGCAAACAGCAAACAAGAGAGGAGAAGACGGAATCTTGCCCTTCCCTGTAGGCTCAGGCAACAGCAAACTACTGCAGCCTTTCCTAGCTTATGTGTTCCTCCTCATTAATAACTTTCACCATCTTGACCACACTCTGACCTTGCTTGGCCACATGGCTCCAAGTTTTAATCTGTGAAATGTTAGAGGGTATATGGAAGCTTGTGCTTTATTTTTGTTTCTTTAAACAAAATCTTATTTGTCCTTGGGAGTTTTCAAGACTAGTTAACCAAGATGAGTTAACTAAAACAGATGCTTTAAGACAGGAATGGCTAAACTACAGCTTGTGAACTACACTCCTCCACAGTGCCTATATACATATAGTGCCTGTATGCCTATGTAGCCCTCCCCCAGTTTTTTTTTTTTCTCCCATTCAAAACGGATCCTTTCTCCCTCAAAGGGAATGGAAGTCCACGCTGCCACTGTTTTGACTGCCAAAAGCTGTTATCGGCCCAGGCCAGGGCATGTCTCAAAGCCAGAAGTAGTTCTGGGTTTGGAAGGGAAACAAAACTTTTGCCAGGGCCTAAAACAGTTTTACATACAAAATTGTGGCAGAATTCCACCAGCACTTCAATTGAGGGTGCATGTGGCCTTTTGAAGTCAATAGCATTTTAAATTTGGGGCTGGGGTATCAGGGAGAAGTAGTGTAACTCTGAGATCTGGAGGAGGCAGGTGTGGGCACTACACCTCTGGATGTTTTTAACTCTTAGTTTATACACAAGGTGCTTGGACTAGGCTAGTGGTTTTCAAGGTCTTAGTTTCTAAGAGTCCTTTCTACACTGGCAGGTTTTGTTGATGACAAATACTATGTCTGGTGTCAAACCTGGATAGTGCTGCAAAATATTCTGGGAGGTATCCTAGGGCATGCATCCAAATCATGCAGGATTCAGGGGCCTGTTCACATTACACAACTATAGCATGATGATTCCACTCTAAGTGACATGGCGACATCCTATGAAACCCTAGTATCTGCAGTTTAGAAAGGATGTCTCTGCCACAGAGCTCTGGTGCCTCTTCATATTTACAAACCCCAGGATTCCACAGCATGCAGTTAAAGTGGAATCATAATGGCATAATTGTGAAATAGAGTGAAAGGGTCCCTCATCAGGCTCACTAATTCCCATTATTGCTCCACATCCAAGAGTGCCCCTAGAATATATTGTTGTATCCATGCATCAGTGCATTACAGAGGAAATGTAACACAGAAGGGCTGCTGTTTTCCAGGTAAACACATCTACCACTGCCGTGGAATCCCTCATTAAGTTTTCAAGAAATCACAGAATTCCACCTGCAAATACTGGGCTTAGTTTCCCAGGTATCTTTCCCAATTATGTCATAGAACTCTTCTTCCTCAAAAGTATATACTGGTTATCTACAGCTACAGGTGGTAAACTGCGTAGCAATAACTAGTTGAGGGAAGTTGGGGATTTTCTTCTCCAGATGAAAAAAGGTTCAAAGGGCATCCATCAGGGAAGTCTGAGGTATTTACATACTGGATATTCTCTCTTAAGGCGTAAGACTGGATAGGAAAGCTACTCAGACCTCCCTTCCCATGACAAACTTCTCTGGAGGGATAAGAACTATAGCAGCCACACCAAAAAAAAGAGGATGTAGGCTTGCAAAGAATTTGCATGTGCTCCTTTATATGTATTCATGCAAATTTAGAAATAGTTACAATGATTTAAATAGAAAAAATATCTCTCCCCATAGTGACCCGGAGAGCTGTACAGATGCCTCCTCAATCCGTGATTCACATGTTCACACTGGTTGGTCAAGTTGAAGCCCCCCCTCCACTTTCCTATAAGAGCTTGGAAAAATTAACCCTTTTTAAATGGCAGCTCTCAGAAAACCTCCCACAGCAAGGTCATTGGCCCTACTGGTTAGAAGATTATGAGAGGGTTTTGTCCCCCAAAAGTAACTTTCCCAAGCCCTGTCCCCAGTGAACTACCAGATTTATTGGCAACTAATTCTGACAAAGAGAGGGGAGGTCAGTCAAACTTCAGTCCCCATTTCAGCTCTCTAATAAGAGAGATTCTCCTCTTTACTACCTGGCCATTTCTGCACTGCACAGTTATAGTGCTATTATCCCACTTTCAACATCCTATGGAATCCTGGGGTTTGTGGCCCCTCCCTAAACTGCAAACCTCAGGATTCCATAGGATGTTGAAAGTGGAAAAATAGCACTATAATAGTGCAGTGTGGAATGGCCCTCTGTTTTCAGGCCTGTATACACTACAAACCTAAATGTGATTCTGAAATGGCTAGCTCCCTGACTATCATAGCTCCCTGACCCCACAAGACAATACAAATTGCATTTTTAGGCATATGCCATTAATTTCTAGTTTAGATGCCATAGCCTTCCCTTACCCAAATCCCATCATTCCCAACCACCAGAGGTGTGATGGATGGTAATGATGGGAGTGGTGATCCATCACATCTGGAGGTGCCAGGCTGGAAGATGCTGCTGCAGTACCTCTGGGAAGCACAACATCTAGGATACCTCAGTTGGAAGTTATGACAATTTCAAACTGGTTTAACTGTTCGGTATAGACAAGATGTGGATCATGCTGTAGCGCTCCAGATGTTGTTGGATTGCAAGTATCAGCATTCCTTAGATTCATTCAGAAGAGACTTTCACTGCTTTCCTCTAAATCTGAGAAAGAGTGACTCATCAAAGGTCATCCAGCGAGTTTTCATACCTGAGCAGAGATTTGAACCTTCGTCTCGAGTCCAATACTCAAACCACTACACTATACTGGCTCTGTCATCCAACGTTTACAAATAATAAACATTCCACTCTTCCTTTGAGAAGATCAGAACAGCATACATGAAGCTCCTAAACAATCTCACATCCAGACTCCAAACAGGATGAAAACTGCCCAATGTTAACATATGAGTATCAGGTCTTCTCTGGCTCCATCAGGGTGGGACTGCTTTTGACATCCCAGAATTACTACCATGCTGGATTATTTAGCTCTACAGCAATTTTGAGAACTGTGTTGCCCACAATATGTTGTTGTTAGGCTGCAACTCAAAGCATTTCTTGCCCACTGGCTATGCAGTCCATCAATATCTAGAAGGTTGTATGATTCCTATACCAGCACAGTATCTTCCTTTCTTTTTTCTTTTCTCTTCCAAGTAAAGAAGAAACAAGAAAGAGACAGAAGGATAAAAGAAAAGCAGGTCCTCCTTTTGCTTATATACTCTTGTATTAGGGTATCGGACAGGGCTACTGTTAGTTGGATTTGTAACTGGTTGACCGACCGAACCCAAAGGGTGATCACGAATGGCTGCTTTTCATCCTGGAGAGAAGTGACTAGCAGGGTGCCACAGGATTCTGTCCTGGGCCCAGTGCTGTTCAATATTTTTATCAATGACTTGGATGAAGGAATAGAGGGCATGCTCATCAAATTTGCAGATGATACCAAATTGGGAGGGGTTGCTAATATGCCAGAGGACAGGATCAAAATTCAAAATGACCTGGATAGATTGGAGAGCTGGGCCAAGACGAGCAAAATGAAATTCAACAGAGAGAAGTGTAAGGTCCTACACTTAGGTAGAAAAAATGGAATACAGAAATATAGGATGGGGGGACACGTGGCTGGATAGCAGTACGTGTGAAAGGGATCTAGGAGTCTTCATAGATCACAAGCTGAACATGAGTCAGCAGAGTGATGCGGCGGCCAAGAAAGCCAATGCAATTCTTGGCTGCATCAATAGGAGTATGGTGTCTAGATCGAGAGAGGTACTGGTACCACTCTACTCTGCTTTGGTTAGACCTCATCTTGAATACTGTGTCTAGTTCTGGGCACCCCAATTCAAGAAGGATATTGACAAGCTGGAGCAAGTCCAGAGGAGGGCGACCAAAATGGTGAGAGGCCTGGAAGACATGCCCTATGAGGATAGACTTAGAGAGCTGGGTATGTTTAGTCTACAGAAGAGAAGGTTAAGAGGGGACATGATAGCCATGTTTAAATATTTGAAGGGATGCCATGTAGAGGAAGGAGAGGGCTTGTTTTCTGCTGCTCCAGAGACCAGGACAAGGAGCAATGGATTCAAGCTGCAGGAAAGGAGATTCCACCTGAACCTCAGGAAGAACTTCCTGACAGTCAGGGCTGTCTGGCAGTGGAATGTGCTGCCTCGGAGTGTAGTGGAGTCTCCTTCCTTGGAGGATTTTAAGCAGAGGCTTGATGGCCATCTGTCGGGAGTGCTTTGAGGGTGTTCCTGCATGGCAGGGGGTTGGACTGGATGGCCCCTGTGGTCTCTACTAACTCTACATTTCTATGATTCTATGATTCTAATACTATGTTACAGTGGTTCTCAAACTTGGGTCCAAGTTTGGTTAGTTGCTTGGAACTTCAGTTCCCAGAACCCAAGCCAACATAGCTTATGGGCAGGAATTCTGGGAGACCAAGTCCAAAACACCTGGAGGACCAAAGGCTGAGAATCATGGCCATAGAACAAACTTGTCTAAAGCAACACATAAATAAATAATATAAAACTGATGTTTGGTTAAATGTCAGTACTGCAGCCACAAGGTTGTGAGTTTGATCCTGCCGGGCTCCAGGTTGACTCAGCCTTCCATCCTTCCGCAGGTCGGTAAAATGAGTACCCAGTTTGTTGGGGGCAATTAGCTAAAAACACATTGTAAACCATACATGCTATTTGTAATGTATAATGTATTTCATGTTGCTCGCCGCCTTGATCCGTGTGGAGAGGCAAGATACAAATAAATATTATTATTACTACTACTACTACTACTACTACTACTACTACTATATTTGAGGAGCCAGGGGATGAACACTTGAGCTAGGAGTTAGACTACAACTCCCAGAATTCCACAGCCACTATGGCCAGTGACCATTCAAGGAGGTATAGTCCACCAAAGTAACTCTTCTAGCTTTGTGGCGCTCCCTGCCATTCTTATTCTGGGTCATATCCAAAAGGGGTCTATGCTAGTCAAGCAATCATTGCCATTTCAACAGATGTTCTATCTGTGGAGAAAATGGCATTTTTCTCAGTGCAAAAGACTGCATCATGAACAGTTGGGAAATGCAGTTACGTTTGCCACAAAAGCACTCTCCTGAGGGAAAGGCATCTGGATCCTGTGCAGCAAATGAATAGTAACTATGCTTTTAATGTGCAAACCAGGCAAAACTGGTAACATTAAATGCATAATGAAATTGTCCATGAAGACACTCTCCACAGTGTTTTTGTTTAGGGCATTTTAAGTGTACATGAAGGGAAAAGTGGCGATCAACCTGTGGATTCCAATATATCTACTGCAAACATATGAGAAAGTCAGGATGAGTGATATCTCCCTTCACAAGTCTGCTACTACAGAATGGGGAAAAAGCACCATTAGCAAGTAAGTTCCCTGTCACATGTTTTCATTTTCTCATCCTGCTTCAAACATAACTTGCAGGCTGTCTTTACCTCAATCAACCTTCACAACAACACTGTAAAGCAGATTATGCTGAGAAGATGCATCCTGTCCAAGACAACACAGTGAGATTCCAAATCCAGTAAAGAGAAACTGTCTCTCTCACATCTTGGGAAAGTGACTTTTTTGAGTACGACTCCCAGCATCCCCAACCAGCATGGCCATTAGACCTGGTAGTTTGAGATCTGGGGGTTGCTAGTCCAACAAGCCACTTTTTCAAGCTTCGGTCTTCCCCAGCTCCAGCCTTAAAACTCTGCCCACTCTGATACACTGGTTTCAGGCTTTCCATCTGTTGTCGTAATCAATAAAACATTTGTGGTGGTACTGAGGCACAAGACTCCAGGCAATGGTTCAAGTTTCCCCCATCCTATCCCCTCTCCTGCTGCCACAACAGTGCCTTTACCAACATACCTGTTCCCTCGGGCTCCTAAACTTCTTTCCACCACCGGTTTGTGCGTTCAGCTGTTGTGGGCAAAGACCAACATGAAGAACGGGTGGGATGGAATCCGACAGCGAGGTAGATCTTTGTGGCAAAATGAGCAGGTTTGCCTCCTGCAGCCAGTAGAAAAGCGGTTTTCACATCTCAGGTGTGTCGAGGTGCCACATACCTGTTCCTGCTGCACCTTTCCCCCTCTCTCGTCTCTATTCTGCCCGCCCTCTCTCTCTCTCTTTCTCTCTGTATGTCAAGGTTAACTGGAGACGGGGCCACTCCTGTCTAAAGTAAACAGGAGCTAACAGAGGCCGAGCTGAGAGAGATCTGAATATTCATGATGAAAGAAAACTAAGCCAAGACATTTTGCTGCTGAGAGGTGCTGCTCACCGTCATCTGATGAGAACAGGGGAGCAACAGAGGGTACAGATTTGTAGGGGGTTAAATTCCAGCACAGCAATCAATGCTAGCAGGTCGCAGAAAAAGATCCTAGACAACAATACCATATGAGTCTTGTGGTATTGTAGATATTAGTTTATTGTGGCAAGACCTTTCAGAGATACACCCTACTTCCTCAGGAGTATTATGCTGACTCGAAAGCCATGGGCAATATATATTATATATTCACATACACATGGTGTGGAACACTGGAATGCCAAACAAGTTAACCAAGTTAAAATTTAAGAGACTGGGATGACAAAGATTGCATTCAGATAACTGGGGTGTAAGATATCATCATCTTAAGTGTTGCCTAAAGCATGAAGGTATAAACACCAAATAAAGATAATGATATTTTGCAGTGACAAAAACTACAATGGCAAAATATTCATGACACAGAGTCCAGTTTATCTGCACCATTTTGCCTTGGCATGTTCATCATTTGATATCTTGTCACTTGATTACTGGCAATCAAAAGCATGGAATCAATAACACCACCTGGGGGGGGGACTGTACATGAGATTCCCCTGGCCCTTTTGGTCATTCGTACCATTTAGTCTGACGAAGAAATCTGGGCATCTTGAAATCTTGCCCAAATCTTTGTTTCCTTTTGGCTGGTCTGATAAAGCTACTGCTCCAGTATGAATTCAGGAATGTTTTCTACACCCACCAAGCCTTGTCTCTGCTCTTTGCATATAAGATGACATTGAACACTATGAACTAACCTGTGTCCCTGTGTACTTTCACAGGTACACAGTCATGATATGATGTTGTACCCAACTTTCCCCATACTGCTTGGTGCGATACACATATGATACCCTGGTTTTTAACTCTCATAACAAGCCTGTGAGGTAGAAATATCAACAATTCCTGTGACATTTTAAAGACTAATTTGTTTTACTTGGCATAAGACTTCATGGATTCCAGCCCACTTCCTCAAATCAGGTGAGTTAGGTAAGGAAATTACCATTTGCCAAACAGCCTCATATTATGAACATTTACAAGGAAGTAACCCTCAAGAGTTATAATGGAGTTTGTTGTTGTGTGCCTTCAAGCCATTTCAAACTTATGGCGACCCTACTGTGACCCTATCACAGGATTTTCTTGGCAAGATTTGTTCAGAGGGCTTTTGTCATTACCTTCCTCAGAGGCTGAGAGAGTGTGACTTGCCCAAGGTCACCTGGTGGGTTTTCATGATTAAGCTGAGATTTGAACCCTGTGCTCCAGAGCTGTAGTCCAATGCTCAAACTATCTTACCATGTTGGCTGTCCATATGTAAATGGGTTGCAAGACTACCATACTAAACCTAGTATTGAAGAAATACACTTTGGATTACGCAGCAGAACTCACCTAGGGAGAACTCTGCAGGATTTGAACTCAAGCTTCTCTAATCAGCCCCAAACACAATACCACACTGTCTTCAGAATCCAAGGATTGGTTTACATGAGAATAATGCTCTACATCAGGGCTTTCCAAATGGTGTGCTGCGACACATTAGTGTGTCGCCTGAAGTGTGCAGGTGTGTGTTGCCTACAATCTTGGAAATGTATGCTATTATTTATAAATCATATATTTTTAAAAATATCATAGAATCATAGAGTTCAAAGAAACCACAGAGGCCATCCAGTCCAACCCCCTGTTATGCAGGAACACACATCAAACACTCCCAACAGATGGCCACCCAGCCTCTGTTTAAAAACCTCCAAAGAAGGAGACTCCAGCACACTCTAAGGCAGCATATTCCACTGCCGAACAGCAATGACCATCAGGAAGTTCTTCCTGAGGTTCAAGTGGAATCTCCTTTCCTGCAGCTTGAATCCACTGCTCCTTGTCCTAGTCTCTGGAGCAGCGGAAAACAAGCCCGCTCCCTCCTCAACATGACAACCTTTCAAATATTTAAACATGGTTATCATGTCCCCTCTTAACCCTCTCTTCTGCAGACTAAACATACCCAGTTCCCTAAGCCGCTCCTCATAGGGCATGGCTTCCAGATCCTTCACCATTTTGGTCACCCTCCTCTGGACATGCTCCAGCTTGTCAATATCCTTCTTGAAATGAGGTGCTCAGAACTGGACACAGTATTCCAAATGAGGTCTAACCAAAGCAGAACAGAGTGGTACCATTACTTCCCTTGATCTAGACACCATACTCCTATTGATGCAACCAAGAATTGTGTTGGCTTTCTTGACTGCTGCATCACACTGCTGACTCATGTTCAGCTTGTGATCTACCAAAACTCTTAGATCTCTTTCACATGTACTGTTATCTAGCCAAATATATGAAAGGTTTTCATGAGATATGTTGTATCTCCATACATTTTGTTATTACATTTTATGTATGTGTCTGTGTCTTTTATAAGGAGTTAGTTTAACCTCCAGTTTGCTAGTAAAACTTAAATTACTGTGCCATGAAATGATGCATGTCTAAAAAGTGTGTCACCAACATGAAAAGTCTGGAAAGCTCTGCTCTACATCTTAGTACCTGATGACTTCCAGCTGAATGTGTGTACAGCCCACATTTAAAATTCCATTATATTTTATGTTATTAGGTAAAACAAAATCTTTGTTCTTAAGAGTCTGTCCTTGGACAAGTAATTCACACAAATGAGCTCCCTGCTTGATGCTATGGAAACAGACCACAAATATGTACGTGTGAACTTGTCATGAGCATAGTGACCTTAAAAACAGAATGTCCTAGGAGATGGAACACCTCTACCACTTGCATTTCTTCCCATTTTTAATGCCACATTTGTGCCCATTAATTTTATTAATGAGAGACCAGCCTGCTTTGCCTATATAGAGAGCTGGAGGACATTGTGGCAGGTGACAGCACCCATATATAGAGTTTTAATAAGTGACTTTTTGGACTACCATACACCCAAAATTCATGATCCAGTGTGGCCATCTTGGGATTCTAGACATTGTAGTCTAAAAAGGTATTCTTTTTTCTCCTCCAGATTGCTCTTGGGTGGGTTCCATGGCAAGAAACTGCTACTCAGAATATCAAAAGGAGAAGGTCACCGCTTCCAAAACAATATCTCTCAACCTCCAGGCTTCAAACCAGGGGACAGAAGACACATCTGGCTGTGCAATTCATCCTTCCCCTCCAAAACACTGGGCAGGCAGGGTAAGTTGGAGGCTGAGTAGCTGTCTGCAGGGTAACAGACTTGCCTACCCCCATTGAGAAATCTGCATAATTTTAATTATTATTTGTAATTTATACAGCGCTTTCAATATGCAGTATATACAATATACAGAACATTTACATTGTGTTTCCCACCACCAAAAGATCAAACTAGTCCACATACATTGTCTGAGTCATCTGTCTAACACAGAGCTTTCCAAACTTTTCATGTTGGTGACATACTTTTTAGAAATGCATCATTTTGTGACACACTAATTCAGTTTTACTAGCAAACCAGAGGTTAAACTAACCCGTTATAAGAGATACAGACACACTGTAATAACAAAATGTACGAGGACACAACATATCTCATGAAAACCTTTCATATATTTTTAAAAATATATGATTTATAAATAATGACATACATTGAACATTTTGGCCCAACTTTTAAATTATTTTTCCTTGACTGCATAAACCAGAAAGTCTTAGGGTGGAGAAAATTAGGACCAAATTCATATTCATCTACATAGCCCCCCTGTGAACCTGGGCCTTGCAGGATTGTTGTGAGAATGAAAGAGCTGTGTGGGAGGGAACCAAATATGGCCCCTTGAAAATTTTAGAGGAATGGCAGGATATAAATGTATTAAAAATGAATGGGCAAAATAAATTTTCAATACTTGCTTTCATGGACTTGACTCTGGCAGCTCTTCATGGGTTAAAAAGCTCCAGTCATGAATGGGTATGAGGACAGGGAAAAATTTCTAGTGCCCATCTCTCTGCTTTTCATGGCCACCTAAGAGTTAAAGCCTCCAGCTCCCACTTTGCTTGATTAGACTATTGTCTTTTTAAAATCTATTATTTCCTTTAGGTGGATTAGTCAGACTAGACTCTGGCTCAGCTACTTGCAAGACCGGTTCCTCTCTTCTCTTTCTTTCTTTTCTTGTAAACTAGTAGCGGGATGCTGTTTCCCTTCCCATTCAGCATATAGCCACATTCCAAGAAAGGGGTAATTCATCTAGTTTTCTAGATGTGGGGAGTCCAGGGGCAAGGAGAAACTGTTGGACTACAACTCCCACAATCCCTCACCACTGACAAGACCAATTCAGAGGCTGATGGGAGCTGGAATCCAACATGATGTAGAGGGACAGCAAATTGCCCACCTGTGTCCTAGAAAAACATGCTGAAAGGGGAGGTTTTTGTATGGAGGTGGGTAAATTCTGAAACAAATTCTCAGAAACAGCTCCTGCTTGCAAAAATCCACATTTATATACCCTGCTTGAACTGGGGAAGGCAGAAAGAAGAAATGTATAAGCTCACTGACACTCACTTGCCTACCACTTTAGACAAAGTATACTCCATCCCCAGTAGCTTCTAAAAACAGTTTCTAACAATGCCACCAGAAAAGCTAAGGGGAACGCCCCTCCCTCCATAATCTGAATCCTACCTGCACTCTACAGGAAAATCTACTTGTACGTAAATCTCATTGAAATCAGTGGGTCCTTAACTAACCACATTTATGATCAACATTGTCTGGACACAGGCCAATGCATATATTCAGCAGGCTAGATTCAGACTTGACATATCTACACTGTACAATTATAGCAGTTTGATACCGCTACAACTGCCATGGTTCCATCCTGAGGAATCCTCTGATTCGTAGTTTGGTGAGGGACACAAAGTACTTTAGTCCACTTCCTTCAACTAAAGTGTTATAACTCTCTAGTTGAGAATTCTAAGTACTTCATGAAACCACAAATCCCAGGATTCCATCATAGATAGCTTGGTCACACAGGCATGCTTGACTCAATAATATCAATGGGACATGTCAGCCACAACTAACTTAATCTCAGTGGGTCTTCTTGAAGCATGACTAGGGGCCTTTCCACACTAGACTGTTATAGTGCTATTATTCCATTTTCAACATCCTGTGGAATTCTGGGGTTTGTAGTTTACTGAAGCCAAAGAGCTCTCTGGCTGAGAATTCTCAAGCCCCCTCTAAACTGCAAGCCCCGAATTGGATGTTGAAAGTGGAACAATAGCACTATAACAGTCTAGTGTGGAAAGGCCCTTAGTCTGGATCTAAATCAATGAATTCGGCAAGTTCTAAGGTAAGTAAGATTGCTACCTTCTTTTAGCCCAGCTCTGGGCCTTCCAGTCAGCAGGGTAAGGTGGTAGCAGCAAGATGCTGAAGGAGAGATCTTTGTACCAAGTGGTTGTCTTCCATCCCCAAGCTAGTAGACCTTCAGGTGAGGTGGAAGATGATGAACCATTATCACTGATGAAAAAGATTCAAATGTCAGTCCAACCAGCTTTTACACACGGAATAGAAAGGTGTACCAGCGTGCCATTTTGTTCCTCATCTCAGGTAGAAAAACATCTTGAGCCTGCCGTATGTTAGATCAATAAACCAGTTGTTGTTGTGTACCTTCCAGTTGTTTCCGACTTATGGTGATGCTATCAAGGGATTTTCTTGGCAAGATTTGTTCAAAAGTGGTTTGCCAGTGTTTTCTCCTGAGGCTGAGAGAGTGTGATTTGCCCAAAACCAGGAAATGGGATTGTATGGCTGAGTGAGGATTCGAACTTCGAATCACAGTCCAGCACTGAAACTACTATACAATACTGGCTCCATTCCTTACCATATATTGATATTCACATGAGCTGTGTAGAGATTAAGGAATAAACCTTTTCTAACAACTTCCATTTCTTGATAATGTGATCACTTGCTATGGAAATGATGGGACAAACTGTGAGCTAATCTGGTTTGTTAGAGCTGACTCTGTCATTCTGATCATTATGCATGCAATCAGTGTTTATGATGAAAACCTTTGCACTGCAGAATACCTATGACCCAGCAAGTTCTCTGTATTTTGTCTGTTGTTTGATGACCTGTACTTTTAAGCAAATGAATGTACTGAATGGAGAGCTGATGCTTAATATTACTGCTATGCAAATAATCAACAAGTCCTACAATTTCGTTTCCTTCTCCCTTCCCCTCCCCCTGCCTGCCTGCCAGCAAATATCAGTCAGAGACATTAAAAAAAAAAAAAATCAGAGATGTTAAAACTTCATATTGGAAAATTCTGATAAATGACAAGTTTGTGCAATCTGAGGAAATACCTGGGTATTTTGTAATACTCTCTAGCTATGTGATTTTAAGGTGACCTTGGTTTAGTCACATTCCTTTAACCTGCTCTACCTTATAGGGTTGATTTGAGCGAAAAGTGTAAAGAAGAGCTACATATGCTGCCTTGCCTCCATTGGAGGAAGTGGATAAATAGACAAGAGTATTAATTTGGAAAGGAAAAACACTGGAAACTCTGACTTCCAACTGGAATTGCAGTATCTCTGACTGCCCTGTCCAAAACCTGGGGTAACTGGCTGACAAAACTCACTGGTGACAACTGTAGAGATGACTAGGGACAGCTTCACCCTGTCATCACTTTGGAAAGTTTGGAAAGTTACTTTTTACAAGTGGTTTGTAGTGCAACTCATTGCCTCCATTCATGAGTAGTTGATGTTAACATCCTCACTAGTACCATCCAGTTCTACCAGCACCTCCATTCAAGGAGGATACTGACAAGCTGGAGCATGTCCAGAGGAGGGCAACCCAAATGGTAAAGGGTTTGGAAGCCATGCCCTATGAGGAGTGGCTTAGGGAGCTGGGGATGTTTAGTCTGCAGAAGAGAAGGTTAAGAGAGAACATGATAGCCATGTCTGAATATATCTGAAATATTTGAAAGGACATCGCATTAACAACAGAACAGGCTTGTTTTCCACTGCTCCAGAGACTAGGACAAGGAACAATGGATTCAAACTACAGGAAAAGATATTCCACCTAAACCTCAGGAAGAACTTCCGGACCATCAGAGCTGTTCAGCAGTGGAATATGTTGCCTCAGAGTGTGGCAGAGTCTCCTTCTTTGGAGGTTTTTAAACAGAGGCGGGATGGCCATCTGTCAGGAGTACTTTGATGTGGGTTCCTGCATGGCAGGGGGTTGGACTGGATGGCCCCTCTGATCTCTTCCAACTCTATGATTCTAAACAAAACATGTAATTACCGTACTCACTACTTTTTTGTTACTTGGGGGGAGAGCAAAGCCTAAACTTGATGAGAGAATGGACAGAAAACTTTAAATGATAAACTTGTACCCTTGTATTTTGTTAGTTAGGAAATGCAACCTTGTTGTGCCCTCTTTAACAGAAGCAGTGAAGTGAAGTTAGCTGCATGGCTAGCAGTTTCTTCCAAATTCTGCTTTACACTAGCATGTGCACAGTTTCTGCTCTGATGTCACAGTGAGCCTAGGCAGTCTTGGACTGGGCAGCTTTGTGCCTTTGACACAGAGATGGTCTGCATATATCTATATGTGTGTTTGCACACCTTAAAATCTCCTGTTGACTTATTGGGACCCTGAGAATTTCATAGAGTTTTCTTAGTCAAGGAATACCAGAGATGGTTTGCCATTTTAAGTCCACAGCCTACAACACCTGGTATTCCTTGGCAGTCCCCCATCCAAGGACTAAGCAGTACTAGTACTAAACTTTAGCTTCCAAGATCAGACATCATCTGGTGCCTTCAGGATATTCACAACTCTCCCAACTGGAACTGCTTTAGTGTTAAAAACAAAAGTAAACTGTTTGTGTTTGGGATAGTTTTGGAAATCCATCAAGCTAAAAATGTGACTGGGGGTCCCCAAAAGTGGAAAACTGTCCCTTTCAGCTCACCACAGTCATCTGTACTTTTATCAGCTACTTATTGGAGTTTAAAGATATTTACTTACTAGCGTATACAGCCAGCATTGCCTGGGATTTGATTTTTTCATAGGTAATACTTGTTAGAAAGATTTGAGATCCTGTGTCTCTAATTCCCCAAATTGTCTTGTCCAGTACCTGTAACTTTTCCCCATATTGCCCAATCCAATCTGTATTCAGAGTTATTAATATACAGAGCTTAGGTTCCTGAGGGAATATGCTGCCCTCCTCCTTGCTGCTAGGCCTTACTTCCATAGCAACCAGCCTATTCAAGACAGACACAGTTGACTGAGGCCCAAGAGCTCTCTGGCTTCGAATTCTAAAAGCCCCTCCCTAAATTGCAAACCCCAGGATTCCAGAGAATCTTCCTAGGCAGGCAATCATATGAGGTCTACACCTGACACAGACAAATAAACTTTAACTTTTATATATTGGATTACTGGAGCTCAACCTTTACCTGTTGACATACCTACCAACTGTGGATAAATAACAGTAGCAGAAAAGGTGATTGAGAGGATGACCTCTCAGCCTGAAATTAAATTTCTCATTTACAAGCCATGCTCTGATCACATCACCAATCCTGCCCTGACTGATTTTACTCCCATCGTCTATAACTGCACGTGCAGATTCAGCCCTATATTACTCAAACACGCATGCGCAGAGCGGCTTCTCTCGACAAGCCGAGATTGTCTTTCTCTAGCGCCACCTGCCGGCTCGTAGCTGTTACCAATTCTTTCTCCTCTTGTTCTGACTCCTTTTCTCATTGGTCAATGCCACTGGCCAATCACAAGAAAGGATGCGTGGCCCTTTTCGCTTCCTTCATTTCATTTTGCAAAATGGGCGGGCACTGAGGGGTGGAACGTGCCTTTCTGGTTGGCTACGTAGTAAGAACGCGACCCAGCGTCTCTGCCGATTGGTTGCCGATGAGGAAAGGCGGAGTCGCGAAGTGGGGCAAGTTCTTTTAACGTCGGCTGCGCCCGGGGGAGACCATGCAGGTGAGGAAGAGTTTTTAATAATCGAGGGACATAGGTGGGGGGGGGCAGAGCTTACTCGCGTTGCTAAGCAACCATTCCCTCCCTTGGCTGTGGGATAATTTCCTGCTTTCCCCAAGGCGAGGCTCTCTAGGTCGTTATTCCCTAACAGCCTCCTAATTCCCAAAGACTCAGTCTCTAAAATATATATTTTCTCTTGCTTAGAAGCCCTTTCTCAGTATCAAATTTTTAGGGCGTCTAGGGCCATTTCCCCACTGGACTGTTATAGCGCTATTATTCCACTTTCAACATCCTTTGGAATCCTGGGATTTGCCCCTCCCTAAACTGCCAACCCTAGAATTCCATAGGATGTTGGAAAGTGGAATAATAGCGCTATAACAGCCTAGTGCGGAAATGGCCTGGTAGCCTTAGAGAGAGGGGAGGTGAAGGAGAAAGAGAGGGCCTATGGGTATGTGTAGCTTGCAAGCCTCTGTTCAGTTTTGGAGACATTTGAAAAAAACCTACAGAGGCTCCAGCATTGAATCCTGTCTAAAATTATATTTGTCATTTAGTCACTAAGTGACACTGAGGGCCTTATTACACTACACTGTTATACTGCTAATATTCCACTTTAACTGCTGTGGCAATATCGCATGGAATCATGGGATTTGCAGTTTAGGGAGAGGTATTTAGAATTCTTAGTCAGAGAGCTCCAGTGCCTCGCCAAACTACAACCCCAAGAGTTCCACAGGGGGCAGCCAGGACAGAGAAAGTGGAGTAATAGCACTATAACAGTGTAGTGTGATAGGGACCTAAGTCACTAAACGCCTTTCCGCACTAGCCTGTTATAGCGCGATGATTGCACTTTCAACCTCCTCTGGAACCTGGGGTTTGCAGTTTCGGGAGGGGCCGGATGGCCGGATGGCCCCTCCCGAAACTGCAAACCCCAGGATTCCAGAGGAGGTTGAAAGTGCAATCATCGCGCTATAACAGGCTAGTGCGGAAATGGCCTAAGACTGAATCCTTTCTCTCATCTTCCTAACAAAGGAGATCTATGCTAAACCCTTAGAGCTTCAGTAGCTGTCTTCCAAATAATGTATTTAGTAATTTATTTTATTCCAACCACGATCGTGATTTAATTGTCACCCGAATGTCTCAACATTTTTCTACTCATAAGAGAAGAATCTGGCAACTTCCATTGTTGTTTATTGACTTGTTTCAAAATTATGGTTCTCCCTTCCCAAAGGCCTGAATTGTTTAATTCTATCCACTCTTTTAAAAGGCAGGTTTACACAGTGTGCTGTTATGTGTTTGCAGAATGTTCACAAAGTAAGCATGGTGACTTTAGGGGAGGGAGATGTCTATGAATAAGCAATAGTAGAGACAACTAGGATGGCCAGAGTGAAAACTAAAATTCCCTGTTCAAGAAAATCTTTATAGGTGCAAGAGTTGCCCCCAGTTCTAGCAGGCAGTGGCAGTTCTCTAGACAGGTCTAATGTAACTTTCCAGATGTCCCCCATGTGAACACTCAGTGGAAACATCTATTAAAAGCCTGAAAAAATCCTGAGGCAGTTTATTCTATCTTTGTTTCTATTTCAGCAGGACTACCAGAACTTGCCAATTGATATACAAACTAGCAAATTGCTTGGTATGTTTGTTTATATTCCTTGGTCTTTTTCGATGTCAGAGAGTAAATGGGAAGAAAAATAGATAGCAGTTCTATCTTAAAGTGACTTGGTATCATTTTTAGAGGGGAACTTTAGCTTAAAAGTTTGAGTTTTACTGCAAATTATTGGATGGGAAGCGCATGGCTAGCCCTACCAGAAAGCAAAGCAGAATCTGGATTGTGATAAAAGGGCAGCAGACTATTTTGTTATTATTGTATTTTAATGAAAGGGATGAGGTCATTATGCGATGTTCTAACTCGTGTCCAAAAACAACTTGGCTCAGTTATTATTATAAAGTTGGACCTCCACATTCATTAGGGTTGAGGGCACAGGATCGTTACAAAGGTGGAAAAATCACAAAGATCAAAATATGTGTGTCTGTCTGTGGGAAGGGGGCCAAGGCATGGTGCGGAGAGCAGGAACCCAATTTCCAAAACAGGTCATGGAAAGGAGAGGGAAGTATGGAGTCAACATGGTGGTCCTATACTTTCTCTCTCACACTCATTTCCTTCATTGGGTGTGTGCGTGGAGCACTGGGACAGGGTTTGTGGTGCTGAGAAATAGGACTGCAATCTGTCCTTAGCTAGCCAGGTAGAAGCTGGTGGAGGAGGATCAGAGGCAGGGCACCTCAGGCACTTCTTTTTCAGGGGAACCTTCCCTCTCAGTGACTCTGATCAGGCCGTGCAGCCCTTTAAAAACCTTCCTCTGATCCTCCTCCTTCAATGTCAAATCCGCAAATGTGGCGGGCTGACTGTAAAATTTATTTGTATCCTGACTTATTCTCAGATTGGGACCCAAAGCAGCTTAAAAATTTTAAAAAGATTTTGTTAAAAATCACAACATATGAAAGTTAAAAGAAGATTAATCAAAAGTTAAAACCAGATTGAAACATACATCATTAAAACACACATACATACACCACCACAGCAATTGGCAATATCTAAAAGATTGTGTAAGACAGGCTTTATATAGTCATTCATCAAATGCCTGTTGGAATTTAAAAAAAAAATTGTCTGTTAAAAGAAGGTAAGGAGGATGCCAGTCCCCAAGAGCCTTCAGGGATCCATCCAGATCCATAAACCTTCTGGGCTGGACTTTCTTAAGTGCCCAATTTGGGTACTTTTCATCTTCAGTGAGGGTGTGGAAGTGTCATTTGCTGTTTTGCCTCAGCTGGCCCTGAGGTATTGCTCTTCCTGACAAGTATTTAACATTGATACCTTTCTTCTGCAGATTGGCTAGTGGACAGACGACACTGCAGCCTGAAATGGCAGGGTCAGGTCCGCACTGTCCGTGACAAGATTGCTGTTGCCATCCAAGACATGCCAGAGAATGAAGAGATCAAACAACTTCTTTCTGGTTCCTGTGAGTATTTAGGGAAGCCCTAACTATAAAGATTTCAGGTCATATTCCAAGGTGCCTGTCTCACTAAATGTTTGGAATCTTTCCAACCTTGTTGGGGGAAAAATAAAAGACACAGAAAGAACCATAGTTGAACAGAATCTAACAGGCCTTCTCTCTTTCTCTGTCATTCCAGATATTCACTATTTTCACTGTCTGAGAATTGTAGAGATACTTAGGGGGACAGAAGCTTCCACTAAAAACATCTTTGGTCGTTACTCTTCTCAGCGAATGAAAGTGAGTGAGTGCTGGGGGAATAATTTTGTGAGGTGAATCCTACAAAGTTGGCAAGGTCTAAACTTCTTTTCCAAGGACTGCTTCCCTATTCCTTGCCATTTTTCAAGGGCTTATCACAGATGCTCAATAGAAGGGATTCGTGAGTTTCAAGTCTGTAGGATTTCTTTTAATTTTTTACTGGAACCCTGAGATCCACTGTTCCAAAAAAAAAAAAAAAGTGAACAAACATGTACTGATAGCTAAAGAATTCTGAGCCCAGAAAACTCCTGCCCTAGAATATCTCATGCCAAAGCACTTTGCTGTACAGACATCTCTGAAACATTGACTGGGAGAATACAGTGTAGAAAACTTCATGCCAAAGAAATAGTATCTATTGGGATGATTAGAAATACTTGCACTCAGCTCTTCTTCAGAGATATCAGACAAATTTAAAATTCTTGACTGTTTCAGAGGAGGAGGGAAAGCAGTTTCTTTTGAGTTTCTGATTGCAAAGAGCAACATAACCAATTAGTTGCCTCAGCAGAGGTGGGGAACATGTAGTCCTCCAGATGGTGTTGGACTGCAACTCTGATGAGCCCTAGCCAACAGAGCAATAATTGGCCGATAAACTTTGGAGGACCAGAGCTTGCCCATCCCTGTACTGAAGCCTGGTTGACTCCACTCAGGAAAAGGAAGGGCTTGCTAATAATGTTTTTAAAAATGTATCAACATATTAGTCCACTCAGGAAACTGCTTTTCTTGCTGTCATATTTTCTGCTTATCTTTTTCTTTTGCTTTAAAAGGGAGATTTCTTTCTATGTGGATATTCCATTTCAGTCAGATTGAGGCAGTTGCAAAGTATTTGAGGAGAAGGCTGTGTTACAGCATTTGCTCTGAGACCCTTAACCTAGTGTGCTGCCTTTAGGTGGAGTGGAGGGTGCTGTCCTGTTGAGGAAAGATTCACCTGTCAGTCAAATCAGCTTCTACACAAGGAATGGGAGGAGGACCGTTTACTACTTTGGCTGAGGCAGCAAAATGTATTAGGTACTCTTGTTCCTTACCCAGAAGAGTAACATTATGACTTTCCCAACCTACAGACTTAGATAACACAGCCCTGCAGACTAACTAACTTTGTCTCTCTTTTCTGTCTTCTGTTCCAGGACTGGCAAGAAATTGTATCGCTGTATGAAAAGGACAATACCTACTTGGGTAAGCCAAACTCTGTGGGAGGCACAGGGATGCCATGTGGGTATTACAGGGAGATGACTTGTTTCTGCAGTTAAGACCCTATAAATTCTGTTTTTATTTATTTGTTTATTTCAATATTTATGCCCAGCAACCCAGCAGGGCCTAACATTCCACATTTGTGCCCAGCCCTCCAGCTGGAAAAGCTTCTGGAATGGCCTACAGGTGAATTTAAAATATAGAGAAAGGCATTTCCCATGCTTCTTTGTATGGTGGATATTACTTGTTTTGGAGTTTAGTAAAATCTGAGTGAGTCATGATAAGCTAAAGTATAGTCATTTGCATTTGTTTCTCAGTGTGTTTTTTTTCCAACAGTGGAACTGGCAAGCCTTCTGGTACGAAATGTAAACTATGAGATTCCTTCCCTCAAAAAGCAGATTAGCAAGTGCCAGCAACTGCAGCAGGAATACAGTCGCAAAGAGGAAGAGTGCCAGTTAGCAGCCACTGAGATGAGGGAGCGCTTCTATATTTCTTGCAAGCATTATGGAATTACGGTACAGAGTACTCCAGTTGTCCTCTACCATGCTAGTCTGGAATGATGGCAGAATGCTAATCCTGGTTAGGCCCGTAGTAATGTCTCCTTAATCTAGGCCAGGCAAGTGTGGTGGCCTTTCAGATGTTGTTGAAATGCAGCTCTCATGAGCCAATGCCAATGAATGCTGTGAATTGCATTCCACATCTCAAGGGCCATACATTGCCCACCCTGCCTGCCTCAGTCTAGCATCAGGAATAAGCATGATTGTATACATCTCCAAGGTGCATAGGTCAGTAGAGAGGAACCATTGTAAACAAAGATATTATGCTGTTTTTCACTAAGGCAGAAATATACAACCCACAGGCTCACATGCAGGGCCCCAGGCCATTTGTTGCACCATCACAGGTCATTCCTCCATGCTGTTAAATGTATACCAGCAGCAAAAATGGATGTATTCTTTTCCCCCATAAAAATCAGATAAATGCATACATTGTTTTCAGTGTGAAGAGCTGTCTGGAAGCAATATGCCTCCTTTCTGACATTGCCTGGTTTAAATCTATCACTCCAGTACACCTGATGATCCCTCACTGTGGCAAGGGTTTCAGTGCTAGAACATGAAAATAAATGATGATATTATCCCTATAGCTATCCAATCAGCCCCATTATGATAGGGAAAAAAAGCAAAAGATTTGTTGGCAAGAACACAAGCTGTAGGATGGGCCAGGGGGCATCCAGCATGCAGCTGGAGATTCTCTACTTCTGTAAGGTGAAGACAAGAATATGTGCTGGGCACAGTGGTAGCAGAGAAGGATTATATAGTGAAGATACAGATGCAAGCTCTAGCCCTCAGATTCTGAAGCCTTTTGTAGACATTTCCTGGTTTTAGTCTTATTACAGTGGAATGACAGTAAGATACTTGCTTTTTAAAAATTAAATAATTAGTGGATTATATTAATATATTAGGAATCCACAGCAAACAAAATTTACCTATGAAAAAGTTTACATGCCTAGAATTTCAGAAGATCAGTAACACTGCCATTTTCTTGCTTAGTATATTATTTTTTCCCTAGGATATTGAAAATACAGTGGCCCCTTGACTTTTGCGAGGGTTCAGGGTACAGACCCCTTGTGAAAGTAAAAAAAAAAGTTAATAACTCACCCCCACCTGAATGAGCACTCCCCCTCTGTTCTCCTGCCTGTCATGCGTCTGCCTTGCCTTCTTTCTGCATGTGCTGGTGAAAGGCAGGCGAATGGAGGGGGAAACACCCCCCCGCTCCATTCATCTGCATGTCGCCCAAGCGCCCTGCCTTCTCAAGCAACAGGCAGGAAAATGGAGGGAGAAAGGCTTGTGTGAACTTTTCCCTCTCCCATTCACTTGCCTTTTGCCAGGGATCAGAGAGGAAAGGCAACGTGCCTGGGCAAAAGACCATGGAGCAGGAGTAAGAAAATGGGGGGAGGAAAGTGGGCACCTCGTGAATGATCAAATTTGTGGAAGTCAAATCCACAAACATGGAGGGAGAACTGTACCTTGCTTTTGCTGAAGATCTCAGTCTAATATATGTTCCTGCCTCACTGGCTTTTTGTGTGTCAGCCTTATTTTAGTTCATGTTACTCAGGCTGTGGACTTTCCTTTGATAGTGCTTTTCTAGAAATCAAGTTTATACATCTTTGGTTTAAAAATTCTAGAAGTGCACTGGCAGTTTCAGAAGATAGTTCCTGAACCTACAGCGAGCTTAGACAAACCTCCTGTTGAATAGTGCCACTTCTCATGCACCCCTTTCCTTCTGTCATCTTAGGGAGATAATGTGCATCGGGAGCTTCTTGCCTTGGTGAAAGACCTGCCATCACAGCTAGATGAGATTGGGGCTGGTGCCAGTGGCCTTTTGGAAGCCATCAACCTATACCAGGCCTGTGTGCAGTTTGTATGTGACAAGTAGGTGCTAGTACGTAAGTTAGCTTTGGTTGCTGTTTGATTCTTCTACTATATATTGGCATACTTATTGTGTAATACATTATAGTATTTCGCTCTTCTTTTTAGAACATGGAAAATTGCTTTTTTGAATAATGGATACAATACCCTGCTAAAGCCATTTGTGACTTAAGCAGTGATTGATGCTCTAGGTCCCAGAGTATTATCTTACCACTCCTCAGTTGTGAATGGCTTCAGCATGTCGTTTTGTACATTTTTCTTGAAGGTAATTTTCAAGCTTTATTTTGTTACTACTTTTATTATATACTAACGTATAAACCCAGTGTTGCCTGGGATTTTATTTTCTCATAGGTAATACTTCTTAGAAAGATTTGAGATCCTGTGTCTCTAAATCTCCAAACTGTTTTGTCCAGTACCTGTAACTTTTCCCCATATTCTCTGATCCAATCTGTATTCAGAGTTATTAACATACACAGGTTGGGTTCCTGAAAGAATATGCTGTCCTCCTCTTTGCTGCTAGGCCTCATCTCCATAATAACTGGTCTGTTCAGTTGACAGAGGCCCAAGAGCTCTCTGGCTGAGAATTCTAAAACCTCCTCCCTAAACTGCAAACCCCAGAGTTCCACAGAATCTTCTTAGGCAGCCAGTCATATGAGGTCTTTGCCTGACACAGCCAATCATATATTGTATTGGCCTGTATTAGATTATTTAATTTTACAGGGATGTGTGTGTGTGTACACAATTTAAACATTGGCTGGCATCCTCTTCAGTATATACAATGTTGTAAGCCAGAGTTGTAACATTGCAGATAATGCAATTCACATTTATAGTAATGGCACCATTACAATGTTAGCAAAAGCCTTCCACATCTACCAACTGCACCGACCAAAGGGGTTCCAAGCTACTAGAAAGTGGGACGCTGTATGATGATGTGTCCAGCTCCCCTGGTCAATGAGTCACAGTGTGAAGTGCTGTTGTGCTGCTGCTCTTTGCACATCACCAGCAGGATGGGGCTGGACATGTCATTGTTCAGCACCCCACTCTCTAGCACCTCACACGTCCTTCAGTTTGGTGTAGCTGCCTGGCTTCTCAGATGCAAGGGGGTGCTCAGATTATGAGATATAATCACAGTGACATTACTTTGTCATTGTAATTGCATTTAACAATACAGGATCTTGGTGTTTGTTTAAACTTTGTATGTTACTTTGAATACAGCTATAGAAAAGGAACAAACAACCAATCCAAGGCCAATGCTAATTCCCCCATAGGATATTTTCCTAAACATATCTGTAAAGTGGATTAGGGTGAGAGAGAATGACTGTCTCAGGATCACTCATTGCGTCTTATGGCCTAGTGGGGACTTGATACCAGATCTCCTAGATCATAGTCCAGCACTCTGACCTCTGAACAGTCTGGCTAAACAGCTATCTTTATAAGGGAAAGCAGGTAATTTATGGTTTTCTAATTGTAGCAAATTGCAGTCAGTAAGGCAGTTTCTCAGCAAGAGGCAAGCTTTGTGGTGCCCCAGCTTTGCTTGCTAATCTTTATGTTCTTCTTTTGCATTCTAGTTCCACAGAGCAAGTGGTTCCCTTACTGAGACACGTGCAAGCTCGAGGCAACAGCACCATTTATGAGTGGAGACGAGGAGTCAAGCCAACCTCAGTAGAACGGCCAAAGACAGAGGAAGTGAAGGAAGAGACATTGGATGAGGCGGCGGTATGTCCATTTGGTGAAGGGGATCAAAGTGGGTGCAGTGAAATGTACAAGATTTGTTTATATGATACCTGCTAGAGCGAGGATGGAGGCAATGAGCCAAGCTTCATCCAAGCCTGTAATGATGTGAGCTTTACCCAAGCCATCATCATCTCTCTGGTTCTTGCTTAGAGTAGGAAGAGTAGAGTCCTACTGCATATGGAAAGTGGTCCATTCTACTTACTACTTAAATAAATCTTGGTCCCTCCCACCACACTTGGGATTAAACATTAGAGCATATGGTGTACTTGGTTGGCCCATATTAGAGTCCATCTTCTCTATATTGTGTTTCCAATTGGCCAATGCCACTTGGAAACAGAATATATAGTACATGCTTTGGATGCAGTAAATTCTAGGTTCATTCCCTTGCATCTTCAGACCCCTTCCTCAAATCTTGGAGAGCTGCTGCCAGGCAATCTTGATTGGGGTGACAAGCCACTGGATCTTCCAGCTCCTTTCAGTCCCAGACAGCATGATGAACAGTTGTTAATGACGACAGTCTACAAATATTTGGGGGGGGGTGTCACTGGTTACCCATCCCAGTGTAGGTAATCCTGAGTGATGCACCAATGGTTTGATTCAGTGGAATGACTTTGTTCAGTCATGAGGTGCCTTCCAAATGCTCAAGCCAGCTATAACTATCTCCTGTTGTTTGTCCCAGGCATCTAAACTCAAAGTTTATACTGCCTTTATAAAAGGAGCTTCCATTAAGCTGCCATGATGACTAATTGCTGTTGAAAAACCTCACTTTCATGGATTGTCTTATCCTTCTTTTAAAATTTGCTATGGGCTACAACTTATGGTATTGAATTTCATAACCTGATTACAGAGTTTGAACATTTTGTTTTTTTGAGCAGTTATTTCCAGAATCCCCCACTAGACATTCTGGGACATGTAGTGTAAATGGGAGGAAAAGTTTCTCCAAGCTCTAATTATGCACTCTGTGTGTTGTCTGTCTTCAATCTGCTGATGAAGTATTATGAAAGAGGGATGATGGGAATTGTATTTCAACAGCATATAAAGGGATGCGTGTTACCCACCCCAGCTGTATGGCATTCAAGGACCTGTGAATTGATAGGTTACTGGGAATTCAAGGGTATGTGTGTTTGTATGCAATCAGATTTACAGTGGTGCTAATATTACCACCAAAATGAATTCTAAAAGTACGTTTATATTCTTCCAGGTTAAATCTAATATATAAAAGTCAAAGTTTATCTGTGTCAGGTGAAGACCTCATATGACTGGCTGTGTCAGGCGAAGACCTCATATGTTTGGTTGCCTAAGAAGAGTCTATGGAATCCTGGGGTTTGCAGTTCAGAGAGGGACCTTTAGAATTCTCAGCCAGAGAACGCTGAATAGGCCGGTTGCTATGGAGATGAGGCCTAGCAGCAAGAAGGAGGGCAGTGTATTTCCCTTAGGAACCCAACCTATGTACGTTAATAACTCTGAATACAGATTGGATTGGGGAATATGGGGAAAAGTTACAGGTACTGGGCAAGACAGTTTGGGGAATTAAAGACACAGGATTTCAAATCTTTCTAACAAGCATTACTTATGAGAAAATAAAATCCTGGGCAATGCCAAGTATATATGCTAGTTCACTATATTGATTGGTTTGTTCCTTTTATGTGGAGAAACAAAATTTTCAGAGACAGAGCTATGGTAGACTGATTCTGTATTAAAAAAAGGAAGAAGTGTTGTGATACCTTTTAGACTAGTTAATTTTAGCATAAGTGGAATAATTGACTGTTTAGAAATCATTGTGATCTGATTGATTGGGTGCTGCATGTATATCCATGGGTTCAAATCCCACTTGAACTGTGAACTTACTGGTCAGAACTGGGTTTGCTGCAGGCTTTCTTTTCCCTTTGCACTTAGGCAAAATGAGAATATTAAGAACCTCCCTGGGAGAGTTGTTTCTAGAACAGTCAGGTAAAAGACTGAAGTGCAATTTGTCACTCCAAGAACCTATAAATCTATTATTGCATGTCATTTTTTACCTGGTTCATTAAGTTTGTGCATTGTCTTACACAAGTAGAGTCCCAAAATATTTTGTCAGAAAATAAAATGTGATTTTATTTTTACTTAATGACAGGTTTTCTAGAAGTATCTATTTCATATGCCTCTTAAAACTATCTGTCAGCTACCGTAGAAATGAAACAGAAATAGCCTCTAAAGCTAGAGAATTAAAGCTTTCATAGTCCTCAGAAAAAGAGAAGAAAATTTTTCTGGTGCTGGAAAAATGATAAACTTTTTGTGTATGCATGTATCATAGGAATTTAAAATCATATATTATGAGCTGCCTTGGTTTCCTTATTGAGAGAAAGGAAGGATATAAATTAAATAATTTAATAGATACTATAGTGACAGCATTGTTGGAGGAAATAAACCATGTGCAATGTAAACCTTGGCTTAGGGCTGTTATTGAGGTACTGTGTATTTCTGCAAGGAATAAAGCATGGATTTTATTTTCATTTTTAATTACAGATAGACTGGGGTGACTTTGGAGCAGAGTCAACATCAGCCTCTGCGACAGTCAATTATGGCATCTCTGTTGAAGAAACAAGTGAGGACATCGACTGGGGAATTTCTTTGGAGTTGGAAGCTCAAGTGGGTGTCTTCTCCATTTATCCCTATATTTAACTGGTGCTTGTGTAAGCTTCAGTTATTTTCCCAGGACACCCAGATTGCTAGGCCAGGAGAGATGGGCAGTTGGATTGGTCTGCCTTGAGACCCTACAAAACCAGGTTCCTCTTCCTGCACTCCTTCGGTCCTCTTGTCTTCTGGCAGCCATATTACTCACCAGAACCCCCATGTGTTTGTGAGTTTGTGTAGGGAACAGCAGCAGAGCCCCAACACTCTGTCTGTCTTGCCTCTCATAAGCCCCTTGGTTGGTCCTCAAGGAAACAACATGAAGACTCTTTCATTCAAGCCTTAGGCTGTGTCCCCTACTAGCCACAGTATTTTCACAAATTGTCAAGTCAAAAATCTCTTCTTAGTACTTTCCTTTGCACATGTGAGGGCCAAATCCTGTAGGCCAGTTCTCCTGCTGATATGCATAAAATGCAGGATAATTTTCTGAAGTGGGTGGGTTACCAATATATTTAATGTCATACAGTGTGATCACAGCTTTATAGGTTTCCAGGATCTTTGGAGAATGGCAGTCACTGAAGTAGTCTGGTTTTGTTTCCCATAGGAGAACAGCGCTGCAGGCATAGACTGGGGAGATCAGACTGATAATGCCACTCAGATCATGGTGCTGAAGGCTGGCAGTGAGAGTAAGTGCTTCTGGCTTGTCATTTTTTTTGAGGAAGTGAATACATACATGTTGTACAGTGCTGGTTCAGGGTGAAATTTTATGGGGAATAAAAGTGAATGGGGAACAATAACTTCCGCTTGAATTTAAGACAACACTCTCCGCATTTTAGAAGAACAAAAATCATGCACCCTGCGGGTAAAATGTAAAATTAGCCAAGACTTGACAGTTAATGTCTTTAGAGGGATCGAATGGAACTATTGTAACCCAAAACTGAGATTCTGCATGTCTTTGCTACATTAAGCAAGGTCCCTCCTTTCTGAAATGCAGACAGCTTTTCTGTCAGACCTGCAGCATCAGAATGGTGGAAGGAAAACTTCAGTCTCCTAAACCTATTTGTTCATGTAGGATTAAATACAAAGAGTGTCAGCTTCATCACTTGCAGGAAGAAATTAGCAGGTAGAGGGAGTGTGCAGCTGTTCTCCTCACCCCAGATGATAGACTGAGTCCTGTTAATCCCTCCTCCCTGCCAAGTGAGCCTTGAAACCAAAAGCATGCCTGACTGAAGGGAAAACAGCTCACTTGTGGGTGAGGTAGAGCCTGTGTTCCATTCCTTTCTCTGATTTTCCCCTTCAGAATCCTCTGCTCTTGCACTGTTGGTATCTCAGCAAATATAACATGTAGTTCTGCTCTTGTTTAGCTTGTGTGCCCAGGGTGGGCAAAATGTGATCCTCCAGATATTTGTTGGATCTCAGCTTTCATTGCCCCTAGCCAACATAGCTTAATGGTGGGGAATGCTGGCAGTCCCACAACATTTTGTGGGCCATACAGGCTTACCCTTCATATATATAGAGGGTTGTTGGTCTTCAGCTCCAACCTGTCTTGGATGAAACAGATTATCTAGACCCATTTCAAACTGGCTCCAGGGCAGGATATGGAGTCGAGACTGCCATGGTCGCCTTAGTGGATGATCTTTGCCTAGGTATTGACAGCGAAAGTGTGGCCCTGCTGGTACTCTTGGATCTCTCGGCAGCTTTTGATACCATAGACCATGGTATCCTTCTGGAACACCTTAGAGGGCTGGGGATCAGGGTTACTGCACTTAAGTGGTTCCGGTCCTATCTCTCAGGTAGATACCAGATGGTGATGCTTGGGGACAGCTGCTCCTCAAAACAGGAGATTAAATCTGGCGTCCCTCAGGGTGCTGTCTTGCCCCCAATGCTATTTAACATCTACACGAAACCACTGGGAGAGATCATCAGGAGGCATGGAGCAAGGTGCTATCAGTATGCTGATGACACCTAGATATATCTCTCCATGCCTCGGATAATAGCATCAACTAAGGGTGGCATCTCACCTCTGAACGAATGTCTTGAAGCAGTAATGGACTGGATGAGGAAAAACAGACTGAAGCTGAGTCCAGATAAGATGGAGGTACTCGCTGTTAAAGGCTCTAGCCCAGGTATGGAGATTTGTCAACCAGTTCTAGAGAGGGTCACACTTCCCCTGAAAGACTATGTTTGCAGCTTGGGGGTGCTCCTGGACTCGCCACTTCAGATGACAGCTCAAATAGATGCAGCGGCCAGGAGTGCCTGTTATCAGCTTCGGCTGATACGCCAGCTGCGCCCCTTTCTGGAGCTGGAACACCTAAAAACGGTGGTGCATGTGCTGGTAACTTCATGGCTTGACTTCTGCAATGCTCTCTACATAGGGCTACCCATGTGCTTGGTCCGGAAACTTCAATTAGTTCAGAATATGGCAGCCAGGTTGGTCACTGGTAGACCTAAAACTGACCACATAACACCAGTTCTGAAGTCTTTACATTGGCTGCCTATTAGTTTCCGGGCACAGTACAAGATGTTGGTTATTACCTTTAAAGCCCTTTATGGCTTGGGGCCAGCCTACCTGCGGGATCGCCTTCTCCCATATAATCCGCCCCGCACACTAAGGTCCTGTGGGAGGAATTTACTGCAGCCAGTTAGAACTAGGTTGGCTGCGGTTACCCATAGGACCTTCTCTTCAATCGCTCCCAAGTTATGGAATGGCCTGCCGGAGGAGACCCGGCATATTACCAGTCTTGACTGCTTTAAAAAAGCAGTCAAGACTGATCTCTTCTGACAGGCCTTCCAAGACTAGTACTTCCACTGCCTCCCACCAATTGTCCTGCTGTTCTTTTAATAGTTAATTAATTGTTAATTGTTACATGTTTTAGGGGGTTGGTTTTAGCTGGGCTGGTGGGTGGGGAGGATTGGGTATGTTTTTAATGTTTTTAATGTATTATTGCTGTCTGCTGCCTTGATCCATCTGGAGAGACGGGATAGAAATAAATTTTTCATTATTATCATCATCATCATCATCATCATCATCATCATCATCATCATCATCATCATTATTATTATTATTATTATTATTATTATTATTATTACTAGTGTCATGTTGAGAAGAGAAATAGTGAACAGAAACAGACACAAGAGGGCGCTGTTGGATATACATTTTGTTCTCTTCACAGATCTGTCTTCAGTACTTCTCCCTTCCTTGCTGAATTTGTTTCCTTTCTTCTAGCTTCAAATGAGCAGTAGAAGCCTGACTGCTCATAAGTAGATTTACCACTGCAAATTTCCATATGAAGGGCTTGATCTTTTTTTCAAAGACAGACTTAAATGATCAGAGGCTGTGGTTTCAGTATTGTTTTTTTTTTCTTGTACTATAAAATGGCAAGATACCATATAGTAGCTTGTTCTTTTTAGTGTGTCAGTTTGCCTCTTGAAAAATCAACCTTCGACAGAGATTTGCTTGAGATTTGGTGCTTCAGCCCATCACTGCAGGTGTGGAAACTGTGTTTCCAATAGTGCTTGGATAGTGACAGTGATTGCCAAGTGTCTCCCAGGGACTTGGGAGATCCATTTTCTAATCCCCACTCAGCTGGAAAAACTCACTGACTGACCTTGGGGCCAGTCATTTTATCTCAACCTGACCTACCTCACAGGATTGTTGCGAGGACAGAGTGAGTGTATGTTTATACAGCCTTGAGGTCATTGGAGGAAAAGTAGAGTTAACCAAAAAATAAAGAAATATTTTGCTATAAATAACTTGTTAATATGATATTGGCTTCCCCACAAAAAAAATTTGGAAGTTGAGTCCATGCCAAGGACACTTACCCAAGAATCTATGCTTGGAGAAGTTACTTTTTTGAGCTACAACTCTTAGAATGACCCTTCCTTTGGCCAATGTCATACTGCCTGGGCACATTCTGGGAATTTACTGTATTAGTCTAGAAATTTTAGTCAAAAAATGAACCCCAAAAACCTGGGTCAAGTTATCCATGGGTCAGTATAAGTACTGTACCTTAACTCCTGTTAAAAACGGAATTGTCCCCTTCTGTGAGTAGAGTGGCAAAAGTCAAGAGCTTAGTCTAGCCTGGCAAAACCTAAAGGAAGCACCAAGGCCCTCTAGTCTCTCCACTGCAGTGCTGGTTCTGACCTTTTTGAATGCCTGGGTGGTAAAATAGTGGCAATGGTGGTTTTTGGTGCTTTTCCTCAAAGGAGCACTAAGGGAGCAGAGGTGTATTGGTGCTTCTTTTAGGTTCTCCCAGGATAGACTAAGCTCTTACCTTTTGCCACTTTGCTCAGAGAAGGGGATGGTTCCTCTTTTGATAAGAATTAATACTGTCCCTTACCTTAAAAAAAAGAACCATCTTCTTCTCTGAGTACAGTGACAAAAGGCCTTTTTGAATGCCTGAGCAGGAACATGGTGGTATCCAGGGCAGCTGGCTCCCTGAGGGGGTACTGTCACTTTCCCCTCTCTGTGGAATGACCCTCAACTCATCCACGAGTCATATCAAAATCCATAATTTTGGCCCTAACACCTGCCCTTAACAACTGCCCTTAACCTATACATAAGATCAACTTACAGACAAGTATATACCATTAAAGTGAATATATGTCTTTCCCAGCTGTACATAGCACCCAATGAGATTGTACCAGCATGTTTTGGAAAGAAGACAACAGATGAAAGTCTTCATTTTCAGAATGTTTTCTTTTCTCTTTGTTTTTTGTGAGGTGGGAAGAGAAAAGTAAAAGAGAAAGGCTGAAGAACTTGGTATTTCATAATGAAGGATTTCTGATTTTCTTCCTCTCCCGTTCTCCACTTCTAGCTCCAGAGGGAGTTGCACAAGGACCTGACGCTCTCACCATTCTTGAAACTCCAGAAACCCGGAATCAGTTTATCGATGAGCTCATGGAGGTAAAAGGACTTTATGTAATGCTAGGTTTAGAGCCAGAATAGTGTAGTGCTTAAAGTGTTCAGTTGGAGCTTGGGAGATCCATATTCTAATTGCCACTGATTAATGAAACTCACTGGGTTGACCTTTGGCCAGTCACTTTCTCTAAGCTTGGCCTACCTCAAAAATGTTGTGAAGTTGAAGCGAGAAAGAGAGCCATGTACATTGCTGGGAGTTCAGTGAAGGACAGACAGGATACAAATGTAACTAAAATGACAGATATGTTAGATTAGAGTCCACTGGCTGTTTCCTCTCATGTTGCGCTAAAAAGTTTCCCACATTATTTTTTCCCACTAGGATGGCCTGGAGGAATGCTCTATTCCAACCTGTTAGGTTTTGCTTGTTTTTCATGATGAGGGGATATTATAGCTTGAAAGTCCCACTTCTTGCTTTTAATCCACTGGATTCTTACCTTCCTTTCAGAGGGTTTTTTGCAGGGGAGGGGTGCAGGAGGAATCACACAAAAAGCTTTTGTTTTCTCTGAAAACGGGCCTAGATCTTATTGAGATGGTAGACCTGTGTCCTAGCCAAGCTTTTTTTCTATGTGGAGAAATATATTATTTATTTTTTAGAGAGCAAAACCAGGACATCTATCTGCCCCTTGAAATTGATATAGACCAGACTTAGAGTGCATGTGTACAGTCATGACGCTTGGAGTTCAAATTGATTAGTCCAAGGCAACTGCTTTCATTCTGGGTCACTGGATACATATTAGAAATTCCACTTTGCCCTTAACAAATTGTAGAAGTTTGTTCACAGGTCTTCCACCCTACCCCACTCCAGTCACTTACAATATCTTCTTGGAGCAGTGCAGGATTTGGCATACTCAAAATCACAAGATAATAAATCAGGATGGGCAACTTGCAGCCTTCAAAGGCCCTCTGCAAGCGCTCAGTTCAGGCCTCTGATGAGAATGAACTCTCTTCCCCAACCCCAAAAGCTCTCTGCCAGGGAGCAGGGAAGACAGCAATAGAAAAGAAAGTGGCAGAAAGACTGGAGAAAGCGCTGGCACCATCTGTCACTGGCCTTGCCCACTCTGCCAGCTTTTATTTCCACAACAGGTAGACCATCCCAAGAGAATGAGCTCTAGAGAAAGAGAAAGGATTTCCCACACCATATGAAAGACTGTGAGGTTACACTGGAAACAGTGGAGAAAGTTTTCTTCTATTTTTCATTTCCGTGGGTGTCCTATAATTGAGCTTTAACATTGATAACAGGGTCTGGTTCAAAAGAAGTCTTGAGGATTGGAGTCTGCTGCACCTCTACTGCTGCCTGCTTTTCTCACTTCATCCTTTTCTTCTGCCTCCTTCAGCTGGAGATCTTCCTTTCCCAGCGCATTGTTGAGACAAGTGAAGAGGCAGACATCTTAGCTGTCAGTCAGTTCCAACTAGCTCCACCTATCCTGCAAGACCAGACCAAAGAGAAATTGGAGGCCATGGTAGCAGCCATCCAAGATCTTATTGTGCGGTTGACCAGCCAAAAGATGCAGCATCTTTTTATGATCCTTGCTTCTCCAAGGTTGGTGTACTTTTCTTTTCCATTTAACCCCTCTTCTTTAGGGGCACAGTCAGAGAGAACCATTCTTATGACTAAGAGTCTAAGAAGGAGCAGATTTCTTCCCTCTGATCCTGGTTCTAATAGAGCCATTCGATATTGCACAAATCAGGATTAACCTCACCTAGGTTGAAAGGGTAGGGAGATAAGAAAAGATTGGTTAGGGAGAGCTAGTAATTTGGATTGGCAGTTTCAGTGTTGAAACCATATGATCTGGAAGTCAACCCATAGTTTGGATTTCTGGAGGAGGTTGGGATTTGATTATGGAAGAATGTGAGGTTTTCATCTCATTGACCTCAGGAACTAGACATTGTTAGGAAAATGTGCAAAGCTTCTAAGAATGCTGCGGTGTTTCAAAAATGGAGTTTCTCTCTTCTACATGCTCTAGTCTCATACTCTTTTAAAGACCTCCTTCATTAAGAGGGTTTTAGTTTGGAGTGAGGTGGTGGTGATGGGAATCAGACATATTTTTTGATGCATCCAAGATCCATGATGACTTTTATAAAGAATCTGTCCTAATTACTTTCCTATCTGTGTGTATTGCTTTGTGTGTACTATAGACAAGACAAGAATTTTGGCACTGTAGCCCACCCTTTTTTGGTTGAAAAAGTTTGTTACAATTGTTGATTATTTAATAAAGCACAACAGAATGGAACCTGTGCTAGTACTCCACAACTGAGGTGTCTCTCTTTTAAAGACTAAAGTGTGCTTGACTGGAAATACAGTCTCTTTAACTGTGTGGATCTTACTTTTGTGTAAACACTTTTTAATATCAAGCTGTAAGTCAGCCTAGTCATGCTAATCGATTAAATAAACTGGGTCGCCCTCTTCTATGCTGCCCCTTGTACACTTCTTCTGCCTTTCTCCTTTGCTCTGACAACTGTGAAACTCTGAAACTGTTTCAGAGTAGAATAACTCTAAGGTTGTGCCCCATCTTTTCTTCAGCTGCCACACTTGTTTTTAACTTGTGCAAAATAAATACATCACTCACATATCACCCACTGTGTATAATGGTTAGGGGATTCTGGAAGTTGTACTCTAAAAAATTAACTTATCCAAGCTCTGCACAGATTTAATGGGGGTGAGGTCTTGCTTGATAGGAAGGGGATTGGACAGGGTGGTCTTTTGGGTCTTTTCTAATAATGTGATTCTAAGCTCTCTAGGTAGGATTGCCATTAGTGGTGGTTTAGTATGGTAGTAGACAAGAGCATTGTTACTGCTGTTTCATGGATGTTTTTTCGGTTTAGGTATGTGGATCGTGTGACTGAGCTCCTTCATCAGAAACTGAAACAGGCTGACCTGTTGCTTCTGAAAAAGGACCTGATGATTAAAAAACGGCAGGAGGCACTGGAAGAACAGGCTAGCCTGGAGCCAAAACTAGACCACCTTGTGCTGAAGACTAGAGAATTACAGAAATTGGTAAGTGTAATGAAGGCCACAGAAATCAGGACCCTCCTGTCTCCAATCCCATCTCCAGGTTGATCCTTGCTAAGATCTGTAGATCAGTTCCATTTTAGATGTATGCCAACGTATAATGTCCTTGGTGATTTGACATGATGCTGTTGTCCATCATATTTTCCTCCTTTGCAGTAACACAAACAGTTGAATTTATGGCAAATATATGAATGAATGTTACAGGAAGTTTGCAGGAAAACTTGGCGAACAGGAGATGGGATTCTATCAGGGTTGGAGAAGTTGAAGCTTTGTACACAATAGTTGAGCTTGTAATTGCACTGCTTTTAATTCCACTGGGGAAAGTATATCTCTTAATCATGGTTAAGGGACTGAGAAGAGGATGCCATGCAATACGATCACTGTTGTAGAGATGCCACTCACTCCCACTTCTCCTCTTGTGTGCACGAATAGCCACAGTTCTTCTCATTTATCAAGAGTTTTCCATAAGTTAGGTTATTTCCCTTCCTGCCTACCAGCAGAGTTAAAAGAGACTGGGGAGAGGCAGTGGCCATTTTTAGGCAAAAGACGGAACAGAAAAACACCAACAAGACACTTTCCCCAATGTTGGTCTTCTACTCCAAATAGCACCCCAAGCAACTACATTTAAAGAGAATGGAAAATGCAGGAGGAGACAGGTTGTTTTGTCTAGTTTTGGGGTTGTTGTTTTTTTTGCAGAACCACATGTAACATGTAGTTTTGTCCCCAAGACACCTGACATAGGGTCACTCTGTCTTTCAGATTGAAGCTGACATCTCTAAAAGGTACAGTGGCCGACCTGTGAACCTGATGGGTGCTTCTCTCTGATGCCTTTTCTTCATGCACATATACACCTTTGTGGGGCTGGAGAAGCAGAACGTTAACTACAGCTTCAACCTAAGAGAAGGGGTGTCAAGGACAAGAGCTAAAGACAAGGGATGCCAACTGGCCAGTTTCCAGGAGTGTGGGACTCTCTCCATTCTGCTTTGAGTTGTAAGCATTCACTAACAGATCATTGATGGTTGAATAAAGCTGCTGCTTTCATCCTGTTCTACTGTGTTAACTTTGCTTTCCCTTTGGCCAAAGAACATACAAGATAGCTCCCACTTCGGATATATTAACCCATCTTAAGCCTTTCCTTCTCGCCAAAGAAAACTGACTCCATCCACTCTTTGGTAGCAGAGACACCTGTAAATATCACTGAGGTTTTGTTTCATTGCTTGGCCATGGAAAAGATGTTCCATGCTCTGTCACTTGCATAACACTTCTAAGAGATAGCTCTTCTCTTTTGGATGCTCACTCAATTGTCAATTTTTTTTGGCGGGGGGGAGCAGGAACTCCTGCTGGGATACAGGGTATCCCATTTGCATTCAGAAAAATAGTGTGTTGGAACCAGACACTAGTTATACTTTGAATGGACCCACTCAAATCATGACCAACACATGTCCCTTTGATTTCAGCTGATCTGATCTATGTATAACTAAGTTTGAATACCTTCAATACATAGGTGTCTGGTATTGAGACTCCAGTCTCAGCTTTAAGAAATGTTCCCATTGAGAGGTAAACCATTCCCACCTACTCAGTAGTAGTCTGTGCCCTTCCCAAACTGGGAAACAGTTCCTTCACTCTATGGTTGTTGTGTTTGTCATATTTTCACTATATATTTCTGGATGACACCTAAGTACATCATGCAGGAATAAATGGCATATTTGTCCAGAATTCAGAGTCTGCCTACATCCTTGGGGCAAGAGATCCCTTCTTAGATACCTCCTGCCCTTCCACATTTGCCTTTTTCCAAGACTGGGTGAACATTCTTCTCTTACACACCCTATTCTGTCCAGCTGACCTTGGTGTGACAAGGAGGCAGTAGCCTAGCCAGATATGTTATGGTCTATTCTCAGTCACCCACAGCTGGCATCCCAGAAGTGACTGGTTCAAATCTTCCCTAGGCTGGGGATGAAAGACATGGAGGGCAATGGTGCCAATGAGAAACTTCTTGTCTTGCCTGAGATCCATGCCCATTGTCTCTTATCCTGGCAGAGGATACTGTGAAACTCTGTACCACCCCCTTTTCCACTTATTTGGGATAGGGAGGGTGAAGAGAAGGGTGATCAGTTGGGTTGTGGGGGGGGAGGTGATTCGATTTTAATTTCATAGGAGAGCAGTTGATTCATTGCTCTTTGTCGGTGGTGTTGACTCTCGTAATGACTTTCCATCAAAATGAAAAGTGGAATGACAGCGTTCATTATTCCTGCTGCTTGTTATCTCAGCGGCGGGGGAGGCCCACCCCCTCCCCCGCATGCCGCCTTTCAGCCATCCTGGACAGTGAGTGATGGGGCCTATTAATCACCGACCCCGCGGACTCTGGCGGACACACGCTACCCGGCAGAGAAGGGGAGAGAGATAAGGCACCAACAGCCGCTCCAATCAATTAACGTCAAGCGGGACTCTCCTGCCCCTCCTTCATTCCCTGCGTTCACCCTCTTGTGGTTACAGAGGTGGACATCTCTTGTGGGACAGAAGGAGAGACTAAAAAAAGCAATGGGCTGTACCACCTTGGACCATCAGTTGGAAAGCGCAGTACCTTGGTTTCTTCCATCGAAGCCAAGTGACTGAGAGTTTCTTAGATTAGTACTTCAGCCACCACCCTGCAAAAAGGAGTAATCCTCTTCTCCCCAGTTTCAGCCTTCCTTGATATCCACCCTATCTAAATTTATTGGCTACTACAGATATATTACATCCTTTAAAAGCGTGGTGGAATCCTTTATGATCCACCTTTTGGTCAATTGACTTGTTTGCTTAGGTGAGTTTTTTTTATCCCACCCTTTGTCTCCTAGGGACATTCTCTCCTGAAGAATCCTGTGACTTTTACTTTTGTAAAAAAGATAAAAGTCCTAGGTTAGAGCTTCCTAGGTCCACCTTCATAGAACTGTGGCTCCCAGGGTCCTTGATAAAGAGGGTAAGACTTTTAAACCAGTTTATGATGTCTCTTTACCCTTGAAGAGCAGGCATGGTTAGTGCTGCTGTATTTTTAAAATGAACATCAGAGACAAAGATCTTCTGGTTTGTATATGCTAAGACTAAGTGCCTAGCCAGTTTTGTCTACAACAGAACTGCCATGCTACTTTCTGTGCAGCTGAGTTTAGCTGACTTTGTTGTTTAGGTCCTGTTAGAACAGTTGGCAGCTTATAGTAAACACCCTAGTAACACCAAAACAGCAAGAACTGCTAGTCCCAACTAGGCTTGATGTTAACTGCCATCCAGTCAACTGATTTATGGCAACCCTGTGAACATGGGACCATCAGGTCATCCTATCTTCAACAGCCTTGTTCAGGTCTTGCAGATTCAGGGATGCAGCTTCCTTGATTGAATCTATCCTTCAGTAATGCAGTCGTCTTCTTTTTCTGCTGCCTTCTACCTTACCAAGCATTACTGTCGCTTTTTGTCATTGTCTTCTCATGATATGGCCAAAGTGTAACAGCCTCAGTTTAGTCATGTTGGCTTCTAGGGCAAGTTCAAGCTCAATTTGTTCAAAGACCCATTTATTTTGTCATTTTCGCGGTCCAGGATACCCATAGAACTCTTCTCCAGTGCCATATTTCAGAGGAGTTGATTTTCTTCCTGTCAGCTTCTTTCACTATCCAGCCTCCACAACCACACATAAAAACTGGAAATAAAATGGCATGGACGGTCCTAACTTTAGTATTCAATAATGTATTTTTACTCTTCAGGATTATGTGTAGTTCCTTCATAGCTGCCTTTCTAGTCTTCTGATTTCTTGACTGTAGTCTCCATTCTGATTAATGACTGAGCCAAGGTATGGAAAACACTGAAAACTCTTTCAGTGTTTTCATTATCTACTTTAAGTTATCTGAATCACCCGTGGTCATTATTTGTGTTTGCTTAATGTTCAATTGTAAACCTGCCTTGGCACTTTCTTCCTTGACTTTCTTTAGTAATCATTCCAAGTCTTTGCTATTTTTTACTAGTAGTATGGTATCATCTGCATATCTTAAATTGTGGGTGTTCATGCCTCCTTCCCCCAAGTCTAATCCTCCTTTATGTATGGTATGTTCAGTGTACAAGTACAAGAATGATAAAATGCAGCCTTGTTTAACCTCCTTGCCAACTGAAAACCATTCGGTGTCTCCATATTATGCCTGACAATAGCTTGAGTACAGATTATGCATCAGGACAATAAAATATTGTGGCATACCCATTTCTTTAATAGCTGTCCATAGCAACCTACATAGTTGAAGGCTTTGCTGTAATCTATAAAGCACAAAATGATTTTCTTTTGAAATTCTTTGGCGCACTCCATTATCCAACATATGTTTACAATACAGTCCCTAGTAGTGCCTCTTCCTTTCTTGAATCCTGCTTGGACATCTGCAGTTTCTCTCTCCATATATGGTAAAATCTTTGTTGTAGATTTGGTCCCTGTAGTCTGAAGCAGCTCTATTGATATGCCATCTGTTCCTGGTTTATTTCTTCCAAGTGCCCTGAGTGCAGCTTCCACTTCCGTTTCTAAAACTGGAGGTTCATCTTCAAATATTTCTTTCTTGAATGAAGCTATCATCTTTTCATCTCTTTTATACAGTTCTTCCGTATATTGTTTCCATTGTCTTTTTATTTCTACTTGGTCATGTAATCCCTTCTGGTTGTAGAGCATCCCCACTCTTGGCTTAAATTTCCCTTTGATATCTTGGATCTTGTGGAAGAGGTTTATGTTCTTCCTTTTTTGTTATCACTTTCAGTTTCTCTTCATTTTTAATTGCCATGGCTGCATCCAGTGGAATTCTGGGATCTGTAGTTTATTGAGGCACTAGAATGCTCTGACAGAAAATTCTGATACTTCACACAACTAAAGATCCCAGAATACTATAGAATGGAGCCCAGGCAGTTAAAAGTGGTATTGAAGTGATATGTGTGTTGTGCAAAAGGGCCCTGACTGTCTTGTGCCAAGCAAGGAACCTGGTGGATTTCTAGTGGAAGGAGTTCAAAAGTCTGTGCCATGCTCCAAGCTCGCCTTCTCTTGCTACACAGAGCAGAGGTGAGTCAATGTTTCCATGGATACATGATGGAAGTTCTTACTGTGAAGTAAAGGAAGGAGGAAGTAACATATCTGTCTCCTCTCAAAAGCCACAACAAAGTTTTGCATTGTTGTTGTTATGTGCCTTCAAGTTATTTCTGGCCTATGGTGATCCTAGGGCAAAAACCCATCATGGGGTTTTCTGGGGCTGTGTGTGTGATGCAACCAAGGTCACCCAGTGTTTTTCCATGGCTGAGCAGGGAATTGAACCCTGGTCTCCAATGTCATAGTCCAGTCCTCAAAACACTACACCACATTGGCTCAAAGATTTGTATAACAGTCACAAATGTTCTGTTACTATTCAAGGTCTTCCATAAATAATTTTTGGATCTTTGGGAGAAAATTTAAAACATATAGCACATTTTTGATATCCTGTCAACAGACTTATAGTATTAACAAAGTGTTGCTCCTTCTTTTCAGAGCTGTTACTTTCTAATTCCCAGCATATTTTTAAAACCAGGGCTTCCAACATCCATATTTCAGTTTTGGATGTGATTCTTCTTACCTTCCATGTAGAAGCAACTTCTATTTTGGCCACTCAAGATACTTGTTTTGGTTGTCTCTAATGTTTCAAACATCCTAATTAAAGTAACACAAATTTCCATCTAAATGTGAGTTCCATCCTGCTGCTCTTCTAAGCCCTTTTACTCTATCTGGTTCATACAACTTGATTTTAACCAACATTATGATCTACTTTTCAAGGTCTGTTTGAAGCCACTTCCTGCTTTTCACAGTTTAGCACTATAATTGATATTTTCCCCTCAAAACATAAGCTACATAAATGTGACTCCTCCAGGATACATGTTTAATGTGCCTATAATACAATTAATTTATTGTGCTAACAATTGGGAAGGCTATATATAAGGAAATAGGTGCCAAGAAAAAGCATCCCCTCTAAAAAAAGATAAAATGATCATGCTCAAGAAGCAATTGCTTAAAAATCCTCATCATCACATTAACAATTCTATAGTATGTTCTGAGTAGTCAGAGAACTTCACATATAGTCCCTTGGGATTCAGATTTAGTTATATAAGTAGATTCAGTGAAATTACAGAATTATTCAGTTGGACAGGACTTCTAGGTTCATTTAGTCTAGCTCCCTGCCATTGAAGAAACCAACAGATACAGCATTCTTGACAGATGTTCATCCAACCTCTGTCTAAAACCTATAACAAAGAAAAAACCTGTAATCTTTTAGGGTAGTCAAATTCCACTGTCAAATAGACCTTAGCATTAGTCCTTTCCATTATTTAGTTGGCATCTCATTTCTTTTAAGATTAATCCCTTGGTTTGAGTCCAGGGCCTCCTTATCCATTAGGCACTTTAGACATAGGGCCTAGGGCCTACAAAACTTTTAGGGTGTGCAAAAACAGGATTTTAGGGCCTATGAAAACATCCCTAGTGATATGTCAAGGTGAAGCAAGGAGACGAATACAGTTGGCCTTCCATATCTGCAGATTCTGAATCTACCAGTTCAACCAACAATGGCTTCAAAAATATTTTTTAAAAATCCAAAAAATAAACTTTGATTTTGCCATTTTAGATAAGGGGTGACATTTTACTACATCATTGTACATAATGGGACTTGAGTATTCACCTTTCTTTTTTGTATCCACTGGGGGATCCTGGAACCAAACCCTAGCGGGCCAGCTGTACCGCAAAACTTTAATGTGCCCATGGTTGAGTCCTGTCTTCTGGAATAGCTGAAAATAAACTTTGTGACAGTCCTCTATATCATCTATTGGGCTCCTCTTCCCTAGGCAGGTTGAAGATATCCAGCTCAGTCATTCCTCACAGCACTTGCTTTCTAGACCCTTTACCGTTTTGTTCTTTCTTCTCTGGACATGTACCCAGTTGATATCCAAATGTAAAAATATTTCCTCATATTAAAAACAGCATTCCAAACACCAACATGAGTTATTGGTATGTGTTTTGGCACCTTAAAGACTAATGCATGTTATTAATAAACTTAATAGGACCACAGTCCATTTATTTCAGTAAGTCTAATATGACTAAATCTAAATGCAACACATTGTCTTGTAATCCTACCACTAGTAAGATGAGTAGACCACTTTAAGATAATCCATACTCATGTGTTTTCAGGAAGTTTTCTACTGGCAAAGGACTGACATTTTTGGTGAAGCTTTTAGCCATACTATAGAATTAAAAAATGACCCAGGGTGTGGACTCAATTCTTCCAGTCCTACGCATGTTCTTCCACTGAATAGAGTATATATGGCTCAGTGGTATACCCAGGAACTGGAGGTGATGAACAGCTGTGATGATGCCTTGAAGACTGGAGGAGAAAGAATTAAACCAAATATTTTTTGCTCACAGAGCTTGGAAAAGTTACAACCATGTGCCCATGGTTGAATCCTGTCTTCTGAAAATAAACTTTGTGACAGTCCTCTATATCATCTATCGGGCTCCTGTTCCCTTGGCAGATTGAAGATATCCAGCTCAATCTGGGGACTGTACTCCAAAAATTTAACTTTTCTAAGGTAAAAAAATTAAAAAACAACAATCTTTGTCCACAATCTCACATCACTTCCTGCAATCCTTAGTGGCTATTAAAATGGCTTCCAAATGAAACATATATGAAGAAACCAATGGTGGTTACTGGATTGTGCAACAGGGCAAGGGGCTCAGTCCTTGAGCTGTTTGTGAAAGCAAGTGTTGTATATATAGCAGAATCTTCTGGTCCTTGGCGTTTGGCAATGCAGTCCAAGAACTAGACTCTTACTTTCAGATAGGCCATGAGGAAGGAGGGCTGAAAGAATCTCAGATGGTTTATCGGAACAGGGTGTTGGTAAAGATGCCTGCCTGTGGAAAAAACCCTTCAGGTTACCAGCAGAACATTATAGTCCCTTGTTCCTTGAGGCAGTCAGTAAACTTGATCATTGATATTTGCAAGGATTTCCAAGGGGAGAGCTGCACTAGTCTGTCGGAACAAAAATGACCAAAAAGTTGTATACACCTGTAGCTTTTATGCATCAGAAAGGAGCTAGCTACTTGTAGCTAGTTGTATCTTTAATATCAAGAAATGGAATTAAGCTACATTATGATTTTAACTTAACAAGGGATAAGTTCCATCTCTCTTTGATGCTGTAGAGGGTTTAGTTACTTTTATAGTTCCAGGGCTGTAGACTCAATAAGTGGTGATGAGGAATACCACATGTTCAGGTATAGGCTGATAATATGTTGTGGGTATTGAGGTAATAATGAGGTGGATAGAAGTAGAATGTATTCTGTACTCAAAACAAGTAGCTTCTAACACTGAGATCTAATTTTTTTAAAAAAAAGTAACTGTAGCATATAAATTTTAGTTATTTTTGAGAAAAGGGAAATCAAAGAATTGGTTTTAAGAATTATGGCTGAAATTCTGCAATGCATTTATGGATTTTTAACTTAAGAATTATGGATCCATAACTGCTCCATGTTCAAAAAGACTATATATGCACGATTGTGACACTATTGTTACAGTGGTAGATGCCCCTCCAAAATCACCCTAACAGCCAGCAGCTGCATCAAGAAACAGGGGTCTGTTCCATTGGCAACTGGTATACAGGAAGATGACATTTCCAGCTTTCATCCCACCAACAAGTGAGGCCATGACAAGGAATTAGGATCCTGCTCCTGATTGGCACAGCCTCACTTGCTAATGAGGAGGGCTGGAAATGTCACCCTCCTGTGCCCCAATTGCCAGCTGAACAGACCTCTATCGCTCAATGCGGCTGCTGGCTATTAAGGTAGATTTGGGAGGGTCAGGTAAGAAGATGTTACTTAGTGACACATTTGTATCTAAGTTGGTTCCTTGGATCCCATCCTGGGAGAAAGGCAGGATATAAATTCAACAAATAAACAAGTAGTGTAGAATATTGGTGTACCACTCTATTCTCGTTTGGTTAGATCTCATTGGAATACTATGTCCAGTTCTGGGCACCTCAATTCAAAAAGGATATTGACAAGCTGGAGCATGTCCAGAGGAGGGCGATCAAAATGGTGAAGGGTCTGGAAGCCATGACCTATGAGGCGCTGGAGCTAGGGATGTTTAGTCTGAAGAATAGAAAGAGAAAAGAAAGGTGATCCCCACATGATAGCCATGTTTAAATATTTGAAGGGATGTCATGTCGAGGAGGAAGAGGGCTTGTTTTCCACTGCTTCAGAGACTAGGACAAGGAGCAGTGGATTCAAGCTGCAGGAAAGGAGATTCCACCTGAACTTCAGGAAGAATTTCCTGATGGTCAGAGCTGTTCGGCAGTGGAATATGCTGCCTCAGAGTGTGGTGGAGTCTCCTTCTTTGGAGGTTTTTAAGCAGAGGCCGGATGCCCATCTGTGGGGACTGCTTTGATGGGTGTTCCTGCATAGCAGGGGGTTGGACTGGATGGCCTCTGTGGTCTCTTCCAGCTCTCTGATTCTATGATTCTATGCATAATTACAACAGTAAATACATAACTTTGGGGGAGGGAGGAAACCTGATGAAGGGACTTTGACCCATAAAAACTTATGCTAAACTAAAAGTTTCCACATCTTTTGCTGTTGCTTGACAAACACTTTGAGGGCTTGGAGCTTAGTCTCTTAGCTATGTTGCATTTCAGCCACAATTTACTTAATCAACTGATTCCATGCAGTGCCATCACAATGATGCTGTATAGAGTTTGATAAGTGAAATAAATGCTTTCAGTCTCAGTGTATGGACTGGGAGCTGTTATAGAAAGATGAGAGCCACTAGAGATTGTGTGTTATGAATGGAAGCAAACATCCCTTACTGCATCACTCACAAATTGATTGGATTTTGCTACCCCTCCATGCAGTGGTTTGAGCATTGCACTATGACCCTGGAGAACTGGGTTCAGTTCCCCACTCAGCTATGGAAACCCACCGGGTGATCTTGGGTGCATCATGCACTCTCAGCCCCAGAAAACCCCATGATAGGTTCACCTTAGGGTCACCATAAGTTGGACACAACCTGAAGGCATACAATAACCCTTCCACTAATAGGGGAACATACATTGTGAATCTCACCGTGCTGTGGGTGTGCATAGTCTTAAGAACATCCAAGCATGGCAGAGCCTTCTTAGTGGTTGCACCCTGAGTAGAATTCTATTTACATATTTATTGGGGCAAACTTGTAGAGTATAAGCAACTGAGGCATATTGTTGTATCTTATTTATCTTTATTCTTTGAATGATGATTTTAACAACATTTTTGCACTGAATAGTGTTCAAGTAACTGTATGTATATAAGGAAGTGAGGGATATAAATAGAATAAAATAATAACATTTCTCATCCTTTGGATTGTCTTGTCTCTTCACACCCACTTTTCTTTAGACACTCCTGGAACTGTTTTTTACAGACTCTGTTGCATTATATGTGTTTCATAATGCTGCCATCAAACCAACTCACTCTATTTGTGCATCTGATTGCTTCTGCTGATTTTGTTTTTTGTTGTTACTTTTTTTAAAGCATCATTTCTGTTATGTTTGAGACACCAGTCTGGGAATTGCTGAAAGTGAAGGGTGCCATATAAAATATCTTTTGTATATGCAATCAAACATATTATGCCACTTGGGAACTCAGGTTTTCAAGCATGTCCACAGGAAGGCAATTCTGTAAGTTCAGAAGCCACTGAGGTTGCTTCTGTATGCATCCATATCATTTAGACTGCTTTCAAAGAGAGAAATTTTAGACATAAGAGGGAGCTGTGGATCATAAGTACTCAAAGTACACGTACAACATTCCCACACCCATATGTTCAGTAGGCAGCTGTTACTCTGTTTGAATGTCAGTAGTGAATTAGGGGGTATGCATTAATGATCATATTCTTTTTTCTCCTCTAATTAATCTGGAATAATTAGCAACCTCTGGTCTGGTACTTAAAATCACAAATAAGAACCAGAATCCACAAGCCAGCCATAAAGCATGCATCCAGTGGAGAAGAGATCCACCTGTGATATTTCTTAATCCTTCTTGAGTACAAATAAATGGTTAGTGTATTTAGAAGGAGAAAAACTAAACATTTTAAAGATTTTTTTCCATGTGACTCGGTAGGATCATTCCCTTTAAAATAAGCATGTGCAAAATGTGGTCATCCAGATTTTGTTGGACACAGCTCCCAGCATTCTTCACTATTAACAGTCCTGGATAGGGTCTGGGGAACTGTAGTCCAACAACATTTGCCCTTTAAAGATTTGAAACTACTATCTTACACCTGGACCTAAACTGAGTCCATTGATTCTCACAGAAAAAACAAGTTGGAGGTGCTGGAGGGCATTTGAGGGCAACAAAAAGGTTTTAAAACATTCTGTTTCGGGAGGCTGGGGGCTCTGTGTGACTCTCTTCATCTCTGCTTTAAGGTGTTCTAAGACTCTTTTTTCTCTGATTTAAACAGACCAACGCAGTTACTTCTTTGCAAATCAAATGTTAAGTAAGCCAACAGCGTAAAGGTATAGCTTTTAAATTTTACAGCCACCAGTGTTAATGGGTATCCATGTATTTTACTAATAATAGATTTCATCAGTGATAGCCAAATACAAACAAGTGGAAACATTATTAATTAGAAATGAAGAAAACTGGACCAGAGTGCTTTCTAATGAGAGTATTACACAGTCACTCTGCCCCAAATATCAAAATTTACCTAATGTAACTATCCTATTCCTTTCACTGCTTGGTCCGTCTTTTTGAGAATACATTTTGATATTTTACATTTATTGTTTTGTTAGTTATGAAGAAGAGTTAATTGTTTTTCAGTTTTAATTAATATTCTACTATGGATTTTGACATCTCCCATTCATTTAACAATATTTATCCACCAGAGTATTCCTGGGGATTATGTTCCTTGTCTTTATACTCTTAACATTTTGCAGATGAAAAGCAGGACAAGTATGGCCAAGCAACATCAGAATGTGGTAAAGATGGCAAAAGTTATTAATGAGAAAGAACACACAAGCTAGGAGAGGCTGCAGCAGTTTGCTTTTCGTTGTGTGTGCTGGAAAGCATGATTCTGCACCCCTCCTCTCCTCTTCTCCTGCAGAGTAATGGAGTACAAACTACTTTTGCATTTAGCTTCCAAGATCAGATGAGATCTAGTGCCTTTAGGGTAGCTGGAAGTTATGTTGTCTCCTTTCATATATATCACAATCCTGTACATCAGAGGTGGGTTACATGTGGGCCACTGGCTGTTTCTGCAAGGAGCAAAACCTTCTGACTGCTGTGCTGCAGAAATTTAGTAGCAAATGAATAAAAGATTTTAAAATTAGTAGAACATGCTTTAAATCCGTTTTAGCTATCTGTGCCAACACTAAGCAACAAATTAGGGAACCCTGCTCCAACAAATATTTTTGTTTTTAAAAAATATTTTCCCCCATTTTATTCCTGAATATTGGTGGTGCAACCTGCGGTGGGTCCTGAGAAAGGCAAAACTGCTCCTTGGATCCACCCCTGCCATATCATCTTAGAAGGAGAAAAAACTACTACTGGGTTCAGTCATACTTGCTCCCAGTTATGTGAAGACAGGATTATGCAGCTTTCTTTGTGTGCTTCACACTGCTGAAAATTTGTAAGGATCTCTCAGTTATGCTTTCCATTTGCCTTTTTCCAGTAAACTTAAAAATCAATATTTTTTTTTTGAAAAATAGTCATCCATAAACTATCACAAAGTGGTAAACAAAAAGAGGGGAATACGTGGCTCGGTGTCGTACAAACTCTAGTTTATTACAGTTTTGAAATATGGTATCTGTTTTAAGTCTGTGTAACTTTTCCTGCCCTCCTTATGAATACACTTGGCCCTCCACATTTGTGGATTTGACTTTCACAGATTTGATTGTCTGCGAATTTCTCCAGCTTCTGGCATTCTCAGCTCAGGTGCTTCTTTTCTTGGACAATGTTCTTTCTCAATTTTGCCAATCAGGCCAGGCAGCCCTTTAAAAACCTGCCTCTGGCCCTCTTCCTCCTCCTCCTCCTCCTCTACCAGCCTCTGCATGGCTAAGGACGGATCACAGCCTGAATTTTCAGCACTACAAACCTCCTCCTAAAGGCCCCCCAAATCCAAAGGAGGAGATGGGAGAGAAAGAGGAAGTAAAGGATCACCACGCCAACTCACCCTCTTTCCCTCTTCTCTTCCTGACCTGGGCCATTTCTGCACTAGCCTGTTATAGCGTGATGATTCCACTTTCAACATCCTTTGGAATCCTGGAGTCCAAGCGGCCCCTGCCTAAACTGCAAACCCCAGGATTCCAGAGGATGTTGAAAGTGGAATCATCGCGCTATAACAGGCTAGTGCGGAAATGGCCCTGGTTGGGACCCTGGGTGCTTATTCCCCGCCACCATGCTTCAGCCCCTTTTCCGCAGACACACACACACAAGACATACACACTTTTATATTTGCCATTTTTCCACTTTTGCAAAAATCCTGCACTCCAACCCTGTTGAATGTGGAGGGCTGACAATATTATAAACTACAGACTTGGGGTAAGAATTTGATGACTGATGTTTTCTAACATTCTCCTCCTGAGATTTCAGTTTTGTTTGATGTTCAGTCTGCTAAAAGAATTCTAAAGAATCTGAAACATTTGTTACTTTGTTTATGAAGATTTTATCCTGCCTTTCTGCCCACCCAAAATGCCACCCCAAGGGAGCTAATAGTAAAGAAGTCAGAGCTTTAAAAAGTTACTATTTTGGAATGCAAAACAGACAACAGGCACAGCTAGGTCATTTCCGCACTAGTGTGTTATAGTACTATTATTCCACTTTCAACATCCTATGGAATCCTGAGGTTTGCAGTTTAGGGAGGGGTCTTTGATAGCTTTTGAGATCCCTCCTTAAACTGCAAACCCCAGGATTCCATGATCAATCAGGAAGTCCCTAATTTGAATCTTGGTTTTGGCAAGTTATTCTCCCTCAGCCTCAGTCTCCCCATCTGCAAAATGGGGGTGGTGGTGGTGAATACTAACCTATTACACAGCAAGAGTGGGAAACCATTTTCAGCTCAACAGCTACCTTTAATTCAAGAGAAGTGCACAAGGGCCAACTACCAGCAGAACCAAAGGCCAAAGGATGTTATTCTTGTTGTCCCATAGTTACAACATTGAGCTCTAGCTGTGTGCATTAATCGATTTGCATATTTGTGTTGTTAGAAAGGAGTGGTTGGCGGGGTTCTCTTTCCTATTCTGTTTGTATTGTAATGGGAGATGAATCCCTAATTTGTTTGAATATGGAATAACATAGCTGTGGAAGGGGGGAAAGGGAGGAGGGAAGTTCTTGCAATTTACTAACCTCAGCTATCCATTAAAGTGTCTCTGAAATGTCCCATTTCTCCCAAGTGCACCGTCCACACTTCTGTGTCGTCCTCCTCCCCCTCTTCCTGGGAAAAAAGCAGCAGCTCCGGCACAGCAAAGCCATTTGTCAAAACATTCCCGCGAGCTCTGCTTGGCTGTGTCTTGAAAGGACACCATGCCACTGCAGGGGAAGGTGAACATGAATAAAGGCGCTATGTAAATTGGTGTTTAATCTGCGGAGAAACACCCAGGCTCCAGAGAGCTACTCATCACTCCTCTTAACTGTGATTAACGGATGAATTAAGCAGCACCTTTAACGCTTTCTTCACAGGCCCCAAGATCCACAGTATACAGAAGCTTGCAGCATTTAAATTGAGGATTCTTTTCCAACAACCATTTGGGTTTAAGCCAGAGCTTGGGGAAATTAATCCTTTTTTTTAAAAAAAAGCAACTATGGCCATTTCCACACTAGACAGTTATAGTGCTACACTTATTCCACTTTCAACATGCTGTGGAATTCTGGGGTTTGTAGTTTACTGAGCCAAAGAGCTCTCTGGCTGAGAGTTCTCAACGCTCCTCCCTAAACTGCAAACCCCAGGATTCCCTAGGATGTTGAAAGTGGAATAATAGGACTATAACAATCCAGTGCAGAAATGGCCTACAGCTCCCAGAATCACCCAGGCAATGTGGCCCAGTGTTGATGCTGGCTGGGGGATTCTGAGAATGATAGTCTAAAAAGGGAAACTTTCATAAGCTCTGAGGAGACTGTGGAGAAAGCCTCCATATTCTTATTCACAGCATGTGGCAAACTAATTTTATAGATTTTTGTTTGTTTCTTTTGGTCACATTCAAGACTTCATTTTTACTCTGTGTCAAGAGCCAGGAGGGCCACCCCTGTCGTTAGACGCAGTGAAGCAGCTGCCTCAGGTAGTTCATTGTCATGAAAGGGCAGCAGATTGTTGGTTGTTTCATTTATTATTGTACTTTCCTTACGAGAGAGAGGTGCATGTGGGATTTTCAGTCTCAGATGCCAAAACAACATGGCCAGATTGAGTATGATACATCTTGACTTTAGAGGGATGAGGGTATTATATGCCATTTTCTCTCAGGCAATAACATGTCGTGAGAGGCTATGTAGTAAAGAAGCTGCGGGCTTGTTGGCATAGGCACAAAATCCTCACTGGAGGATTTTGACTTGACTCAAATGTATGACTGAACATCACAGCAGGGCCCAGACATTTTGCTGCCTGAGGTAAAACAGCAAACTGCACGCACGCACACACACACACACACACACCCAATTCCAGTCACAATACATAGTACCTAAAGCCAGACAGATTATTTTGGCACATGAGGCTGAATATCCCATAATTGCTTCTGGTTTTGCCTGATAAAAATATAAATGATAAATCGAATATGTAATATTTTGCTGCTATTTCAAGACACTCAAAATCTGCTGACAGAAAAAGTCACTTTACCCTGCCCAGTAGTAGAGCCAATTCTGTATCAAAAAGCTAATATGGCGGGTAAGAACTTTCATATCTCTTCAGGCACAAAAGCCCTATTTCTAGTGGCCATTTCCACACTACGTTGTTATAGTGCTATTATCCCACTTTCAACATCCTGTGGAATCTTGGGGTTTGCAGTTTAGGGAGATGCATTTAGAACTCTCAGCCGGAGAACTCTTTGGTCTCCGTAAACTAGAACCCCAGAATTCCACAAGATCTTGAAAGTGGAATAATAGCACTGTAACAGTGTAGTGCAGAAATGGCCTTAATGTGAAAACAGATACAGTGGGAATGTCTGTTTAGCCCTTTGCCAGAGGTTGTGTGGTTCTGGCTCCTCATATTTTCAGTTCTATGGGGATTCACTTTTGCTTATGGTGTTGGCTCCCTATGCAATAAGAATCCTGATTTGCCAGAATTCCAGCCACTATGGATACAAAATGGCCCCATGGCAGGCATTTAGCTTAAACATAAGTTGGCCTGGGAAGCACCATGAAACCTTACACAGTATCCTTGTTGATTTTAAGGATGAGCAACTCCTGAATAGAGCTAATGTTTTTCGAAGAGTAATTTCACACATTCAGATCACAGGCACCCAAGGTAAGCTCAGACATCCATATTAATCTCCTAATGACTGCCACATCAAGTGTGATGTTTTTAATGTACAAACAAGACATCATACATTGCCATTGCTCTTTCTAATAGTGAATTCAGATGGCATCTGCCAGTATAAATTGAGTGATCACCATGGAAGAGGAATCCTAAAGTTTCCTGAAATACTCAGTTTTTCAAACAAATGAAAGGGGTAATTGTCCCTCCAAAACACAGCCCAACAAGAACTGAACATGCTTAGTAGCCACATAATGCTGACTGCCTACTGGAAAAGAAATGTAAGGGATGAAATGGAATGGAATGCCCTGCTTGAGAGTTTTTGTTTGTTTTTACAGCTTATGGTATCCTGGAAAAGAACATGGCTGGCTAGTTACAAGAATCTGTTTGGGAGCACTTCAGGTAGGAGGCTGACCATGTTGCAACATTTTGTTGCCACTTTAACTTCATTCCTTTTGCAGTGAACCCAGATGATCTAAGACTTATTAGTTTGGAAAAGGAACCAGTTTACCTAAACATAAAAGTAGTGGTTCCTATTATCTCAGGAGACTTTGATATATGTAAAGTAAAAAATTCAGTAGGAGGGAAAGAAGACCTGCTCAGTTCCTTAGCAGCTTATGATAGAAGGAGGGAACGGTCAGGGTTGGTCCATTTGTGTCCTAATACTAAAATCAATGTAAAACAAAACAAGAGCCTCCCTTCCATGCACTTAGGATGTCTATTTATGCATCACACAAAAAAGAGGGCACAAATTTGCATAAAATTTATATGTGCCATTTTATATGTATAGGCACAAATTGCTTTAATTGAATCATCATTATTATGATCATCATCCTGCCTTTTCCCAGTGCTGGGATTCAAGTTGCCTTACAAAAATAAGAACAGATACTATTAAAGGCTGTCATAAATAAAAAATATAGCTAAGAAGTTAGAATTAAATTATCAAGAGAATTAAACACAGTTTTAAAATATAAAGTTAAAAACATTAAAAAGCATGGCTAAAACCAGTTCAAAATAATTTTTAAAAAAATCCTTTCCCCAACAGAGGCTTTTCTATTTCCCAATAAAAATACAGCATGCTGTAAGCAGGAAAGACTATGGCCACATATCCTGTGTGCTTGCTCAGCCTGTTGTCAAGCACTTCAAGGCCCTTCCTTTATTATTGTATTATTATTATTATTATTATTATTATTATTATTATTATTATTATTATTATTTTATAACCTGCCTTTTCTTCCAATAGCAGGACTTTAACAAAACATTAAAATCAGTACAGATTAAAAACCATTAAATTATTAAAAATATAAAAATGAATATTATTTTTTAAAAAATATGTAAAACTGTTTAAAATTAATTTTAAAATTTTTAAAAAAATCAACATAACAGTATTTAAAACTCTTCACAGTCAATGCCTAAAAGCCTTATGGTTAGGAATACTTTTAACTTGCCAGAAGAAGTGAAATCCTAGCCTCCTTAGGGAGGGAATTCCAAGGTCTGGGAGCAACTAACAAGAAGGCCCTCTCCTTTGTTCTCATCAAATAAGTTTGAGAAGGGAGTGAGACAGAGAGAAAGATCTCTCCCAAAGATCTTAGAGTTCAAACAGACTCATGTAGGGAGATACAGTCCTTCAACAATCCTGGACCTAATCTATATAGGGCTTTATATGTTATAACCACCATTTTGAATTGCACCTGAAAATGAACTGGCAGCATGTGGAGTTGTTGCAACAAGGGAGTTATGTGTTACTTCTAGTCTGCTGCAGTTAACAATCTGGATGCTGTTCTTTGGGCTGACTGAAGTTTCTGAGCACTTTTCAAAGGTGATTCTACACAGAGCACATTACAGTAATCTAAGCAGGATATAAGCAAGGCATGTGCTACCCATGGCCAGATCAGACTTCTCCACACGAGAAGAGAGCTCGTGCACTAGCTTTAATTGTTTAAAAAACTTAATTTAAATCTTTGAACTAGATCTGCACACAGCAGCCATTCAAACAGAGGACAATTCTCCATAAATTAGGACACATGGCCACTTTACCTGCTATATACAGGGATGTTTCAAGGAGAAAAAGAAGTACAATAAACACCTTTTCCTATTCTTGCTCTCCAGAACCTCTGTAGGTACAAAATGCTAGGCTGTCTGTCACTGTATAGCAGTGGTTCTTAACCTTTTCTATATAATTTTCTATATGACTTCTATATAATTTGTTGGTGGAGATCCCCAAGACTTAACTCAAGATTTAAATATTTAAATTTAGATCTGAATATTCAAATATTTATTTATTTATTTATTTATTTATTTATTTAAGCTTTCTGGAGACTAGGATTCAAATCCCTGGGTGACCTTAGGCTAGTCACATTATCTCAGCCTCAGAGGAAGGCAAAGGCAACCGCTCTCTGAACAAATCTTGCCAACAAGACCTGTGATAGGGTTGCCTTAACTCAGAAGTGACCTGAAGGCACACAGTAGCAAAGTGCTGCTGGCAGAGAGAGGTTCTTTCTAGCCATCATGTCTCTCCTTCTTTGAAAACTGACTTATGGCAACCCTAAGGCAAACTATCATGGCAGTTTTCTTGGTAAGATTTGTTGACTTTGCCTTCCTCTGAGGCTGAGAGATTTTGCTTACCAGTGGCTTTCCATAGCCAAGTGGGGATTCAAACTTTGGTCTCCACAGTCATAGTTTGGGTGTGTGCGCATGTCTGCCACTGCATCACTTTCATCAGGGATGTGGCAGCAAGGTGGTGGTGGTGCGAGAGCCAAAACTTTGAGCTGTTGCCTTTCTCTGAGGCTGAAAGAATGTGACTTGCCTGAGGTTACCTAGTGGGTTTCCAGGACCAAGTAGTCCTCAAGAGTCATGCACCATTTCCACACTAGGCTGTTATAGCGCGATGCTTCCACTTTCAACCTCCTATGGAATCCTGGGGTTTACAGTTTAGGGAGGGGGTGGCCAGCCCCTCCCTAAACTGCAAACCTCAGGATTCCATAGGAGGTTGAAAGTGGAAGCATCACGCTATAACAGCCTAGTGCGGAAATGGCCATAGATGGGGCATGTGCACATGCTTGCCACCGTGTCCCTCCGCCCCCACTCACCCACCCTGCTGCTGTGTCCCTGATGAAAGGGATCCAGCAGCATGCCTGGAATCCCAAACTGCTCTCTTGTTTGAAAATGAGGGAGTAGTTTCGGCACCTGCAAATCACCCTCAAATTTCAGCGCCCTCCCACTGCCACATCCCTGCTGCTGCCATTTGTGCTGGTGTCCAGCAGCAGGGCTTCACAAACTACCCCTCCCCCATGAAGGCTTCATGGACCCCAGGTTAAGAACCCCTTCTCTATAGTGCAGTGGTAGATGGCCTGGGGGTAAGTGGTAGAAAAGGAGTATATGGAGAAAAAGGGACGTCCTATCTATTTCCCTCTTTCCTTGGACACCTCCCCAAAGAAGCTCTGAAGAAGGGTTAAGGTTTCCCTTCCAGACTGGCACCCCTCTTAGGTGGTAATGGTATGGGAAAACTGCAAGATTTTGTAGCTTGTTATATTGAAACACTTTCAAATGCTATATATTTTTGTGGTTCAGCTACCAAATACTGCCAAGTTTCAAATACTGATCTTTCAAATATTGACAATGAATATCTGATGCTAACATAATGTACATTATAAATTCAATGGCAAAACCCAGCTATTCAATGAATATTTGAATACTCAGAAAGTATCCTATGAATATTTAGCACCATCAGAGGGGAATTTTGAGGATAATTTACTTCAGCTGCAGCAAATTTGTTCACAGGCTGAATTAGAGTAAACCCAGGTATACATTAAACCCTTCTTAACCTCAGCCTCTGAATTTTTACATGGTCTCAAAAAGCCATTCTTTTTTTCTGAGCAGGCTTTCAGCCCT